>JAMALN010001063.1:0-12230 GCA_023630115.1 Cutaneotrichosporon sp. PK4640 | reverse complement strand
GGTGACTCGCGACGTCAGTTGAGTGAGTGTTGAAGTTAGGTGGCGAGTGAATGGTCACGTGGCGGAATTATCCGGCGGCGGGGTTCGTGGCGGTATGACTCGATCGGTCATGTTGCATTCCGCTCGTTTCAAGTCGTGTTCCGTTGGCACAAAGTCTGAGCCGGGGCCGTCTGCGTATCTGACGGGCTGGGCTGCGAGCAGGACGGGATCGAGGGGACTGGAGCGATGCGGCGGACTCGAACACTCGAGCGACGGGGAGAAAGCGGCGGTATGTCGAGCGGACCTGGCCCCGACCGTGTTAACGAAGGAGGTGCAACGTGTGATCTGGAGTTCTGAGACATGTCCCCCACCTGCACCACCTGGTGCGACCAGCCCATGTTGTCCGCGTCAGAGGCCCGCCGCAGCTCCGTTGCATCTCGCCCCCTTCGCCGCCTGCTCGCTACCCCGCCGGCACTCGCACCGGGATCTGCGGTGGCGCTCGGCACACGGCAAGCGAGCAGCGGCTGCACACATCCCATGCACTGTCTAAAGGGCGAGAGCGCCACTCTCGACACGCGATATGACAGCTGCTCACTGGCGGCCACTCGCTCCCGCCTGGTTTCCGAGGTGCACCTCTGTCGCACTGTGAAACGCAAAGATCAGCGGATCAGCGGACAAAGGAATCGAGGGCGTGCCTGGAGCGTATCTTTTACGTTCTGGCCGGGGGCGATTAGAGGGCGATTAGGAATGCATTAGATGAACATGCGGGAAGCACAATTCAGATCAGCGGGGGAGGGGCGCAGGGGCCAGACTTGGCACCAGCGGCTGGCCGGATCGGCGGTGCGTAGCCGCATCAAACTTTTAAACCGACGCGACTGTGATCGCACCTCTTTGCTCTTTGCGCGCTACTGGATCACTCGAGGTTGAAGTTGACGACGAGGATACCGATGGGGGGATCGGGTACCCTGAGCCAGAGGACGCAATGATGCACATCCAGGGCAGACTCGAGCAGACACGTTTCGGCCACTTGGCCATTCTCGGTCAAGATGAACTGCTCGTGACGCGCCACATACGCCACTGCTCTCGCAAGCACCGTGCTGCCACGCTCTAGCGACCAGCTGCCCTTAACGCTCTCGCCCTAGATGTAAATAGATGGGAGACAGGTGCAGGTTAATTGATTCAATTTGAGCCCATGCCCAGACTAACAGAGTGGAAACGCAAGGGAGGGTGCAGAGAGCGTGAAGGTTTGGTGCCTGTGCGCGGTCCACCAGCGCGACACGACCATGTTCCGTACGCCGCCGCACATCGCCCCTTCGTCTGTAGGACGCCAGTCGCCCCGGCATGCCCGCCTGGAGGAAAGTTGGAAGCCGGGCAGGACCCGTCTCGGCCCGTGTTAGGTGGCATGTCCCTTGAAGAGCACCCTCGAACACTGTTCCGCCGTTCCTCCTTTGTGGTGGGTGGAGAGACCTTTGGACTTTGCCCCTGCACACCCACACCCCGCGTACCCCTTCCACCCTGGGATTACCCCCCAATCGCCCAGACACGCCAGACACCAACCATCCACCATCCACCATCCACGTCCTCCACCCAAGATTCCCTTCCAACCCCCTCCAACACATCTCCATTCTTCATTCTTCTCAACAACATCATCCACAACTCACCCACTTCTGATCCAGTGCACAACAACACTCGGATCTCCACCCCCTACCCCGCACCACTCCCCCCAACACCACTAAAATGAAGATAAGTCCTCCCCGGCTACCGATCGCGGTGCCGCACCCCACATTCCGAGACACGTTCTGACAGCTGTGCACGCTCTTATTCTTGTCGGCGGCTTCGGCACCCGTCTCAGGCCGCTCACCGTGAGTACCCAGCTCGCACCACTCGCCCAGCTCGGCCGTGCATGCCTCGCCCGCCTACGCGAGCTGGCATCGCACCGGCAGGCTGCTGGCCGTAACGTGACGCGCCCCGCTAACCCGCCAGCTCTCGTGGCCCAAGCCTCTCGTCGAGTTCTGCAACAAGGTAAGCACTCACCGCCTTGATGCGCAGAGCGCCGCTGACCCCAGGCCATGATGTGCGTACACACCACACGTCCGGGGCGCCGGGGATCCCAGCACCGCCCAATTTCGGCAACTCGCGCCGGGGTGGACGCTGCGAGGCCTTCCCTCGCCCCGGGGTGGACGCTGGAGTGCTGTGCCCGCGCCCCGCTACTCGCATGTCGCTAACCTCGCAGCCTGCACCAGATCGAGGCCCTCGTCAAGGTGCGTTTGATCCCCGCTGACAGTGCTGACGTGTCAGGCCGGTGTCAAGGACATTGTCCTTGCCGTCAACTACCGCCCCGAGGTCATGGTCTCGGTCCTCAAGAAGACTGAGGAGGAGTACGGCATCACCATCAACTTCTCGGTCGAGACGGAGCCCTTGGGCACTGGTGCGTAGCTATTGACGCGTCCAGCGAGCTCCAAGCGTATACTGACGCGCCAGCTGGCCCCCTCGCCCTCGCCCGCGACATCCTCGGCAAGGACGACTCGCCATTCTTCGTCCTCAACTCGGACGTCACCTGCACTTACCCCTTCGAGGCGTTCCGTGACTTCCACCTCAAGCACGGCTGCGAGGGCTCGATCATGGTCACCAAGGTCGCCGAGCCCTCGGCGTACGGTGTCGTCGTCACCAAGCAGGGCTCGACCGTCATTGACCGCTTCGTCGAGAAGCCCGTCGAGTTCGTCGGCAACCGCATCAACGCCGGTATCTACATGTTCAACCCCTCCATCCTCGACCGCATTGAGGTGAGCTTACGGATCCGTAGGGAGCTGACAGCAGCTCCGCCCCACCTCGATCGAGAAGGAGATCTTCCCTGCCATCGCTGCGGACCAGCAGCTCCACGCCTTCGACCTCCAGGGTTTCTGGATGGACGTCGGCCAGCCCAAGGACTTCATCTCGGGTTCGTAGCTCTCTCGAGAAGATTGCGAGCTGCGCTGACAACAGGTACCTGCCTCTACCTCTCCCACCTCACCGCGCAGGGCTCGCCTGATCTTGCCGGCCCCGCGCAGAACAAGTGGGTGTACGGCGGCAACGTCCTCGTCGACCCCACGGCCGAGATCGACCCCACCGCCCTCGTTGGCCCCAATGTCGTCATTGGCCCCGGCGCCAAGATCGGCAAGGGCGCGCGTCTCCAGCGCTGCGTGATCATGTCCAACGCCGAGGTCCGCGACCACGCCTGGATTGCGTCGTCCATCATCGGCTGGAACTCGACTGTCGGCCGCTGGGTGAGTGTTAAAGCGTGGGAGAGGAGTAGGAGTAGGCGCAGTGGCAGTCATACTCGAAGGAGGGCGGCCGCTGCTCCTTAGAGGAGGTGTACGCGAGACCTACCGCTGCAGTGGGGCTCTGGCCGCCGGCGTTCTGCGAGCCGGCGTGGCTGGTAGCCGCGATCGGTCCGACAGCAGCGACGGTGGAGGCTGGAGGCAACAGAGCATCGCCACCGCGCTCGGTGATGGCTGAGACGCGCCTACTTCTAACTTTCGCGCGACCGTGCCTTTGAACTCGTGGCTGACTTCAGTGCCGTGTTGAGAACATCACTGTCCTCGGTGACGACGTCTCGATCAAGGACGAGTTGTATGTCAACGGCGCCTCGGTCCTGCCACACAAGAGCGTGAGTCTACCGCCCCTCTGCTTCTCTGACGCACCAGATTTCGACGAGCATCACCGAGCCCCGCATTGTCATGTAAAGCATGCCTCTGGAAGGCACCTTGGCCCACTAGGCCGCTCTCTCGGGGTGGCGCTCCTACCTCATTTGTCTCTCACTCCTCCCTCGGCCCCGGGCCAGGATACAGTAATGCATCGGATATTAGACGCGCGCATGTCCAACAGACGTGAGCTGGAGTCGACGTCAGCGCGACGAGCGTGTTCCTGCCAGCCAGCCAGCACCCAGGATGCGGGGGGTATGTCGCATGTGGCACGACACGTGTGTCCGCTTCCCCCTGTGTGCCAGCCATTTCCCCCACCTTAATCGCTTCAAAGCTTGTTTGTGCAACCTCAGCGCTGGAATGCATTCCAAAACTTTCAGCGCTGTCCCAAGCCCAAGCCAAGAACCCTGCGGCAGCATCTGCCGCGCGGGAAGCAAGGGGACGTGTCTGTGCCATCATCATTAGCGCGTCCATCCTCTTGGAGTGGAGGCCCAAACCGGGATCCACAAACGCGGGCAGGCGGGGAGTACTCCAGGAGGATCCACCAAACTGGCTCTGGCTCTGCTGGCGTTGCTACGGTGGTCCCGGTGCCTGTGCCCGGCACGGTAATGTCCCTCTGGTGTCCCTCTGTCCCTCTGGCGTAATGAGGCGGGAGGCTGCGCGGGGTGCCAAGTTTGGGTGCGGGTGGCGGTACGGGGCGGGATGGTGCTTGATTCCCTGGATTAACGACGAGGTGAAACCCAAAACAGCTACGTGCACTTTGGTGGACCTGGTTGATCTGCAGCCGGTTCCCGCCCAGGGTTTGCTCGTCTTGCTCATTGCTCATCAACGCGACGAGCGAGCTGGAGAGAGGAGGCAGAGCGAGTAGGCACTCCACTCCCACTCCCGGGCCAAGCACCTCCTCGGCCCCCGATGATCGCTGCTCCTTTCGGCCGCTCGGCTCCTCTTCGCGCCTCCCGCTGCTCACTCACGGTGCATCTCTTCTTGATCGCTGGCCTCGTCGTGGTCATAAACATTCCCGCTGTTCTCTTCTCCACTTCATACACTTGCCCCTTGCTGTCCACCTGGGCACCCGTCCAGCTGTCCACCTCTCTCCGCTCCGCCCTCCCCTCACCCCCTCTACGTTTCACCACCAGAGTGCGAGGCAGAGGTCGTCAGCCTCTCGTCACCTTCCTTGCCGCCCCTGGACATCCGCTCCGCCAACCCCTTCCCGAGCCCTTCCCTGTCCCAAGGCCACAAGCTACTCCGTGGCCGAGCAGCGAGCACGCCAGTGACCACCTCGAGCATCTGTGGATCAGACGCAAACATCTTTGGTTCTGTTCATTCTTCCTCGCTTCCGGACTGCCAGCCTCGTTCGGATCGACGCTCGCTCCTACCTCCATTGTCTACGCCGCCAACGCACCCACCTTCCTTTCCCTCCAGCATCCAGCTGCCAGACCACCGCGCACCGCCCAGCCCCGCGTCGCGTGGAAACGCCGCAGACGACGGCTCCGACGGCCCAGTAGCTCGCCGGAACAGGCACCCCACCGGCACCGCCCGTTTCCCACACCAACCTTGATCGTTCCACTTGACGACGGCCGCCTGCTTGAAGCATAACGGCGTCGCTGCATTATCAACAACAACATCGACAGCGGACTGCATATACGGCCGCCAGTAGACCTCGCCGCCGCGTCCTCGCCGCTGTTGAATCCTCTTGGTGAGTGCTGGGCGTGCTGAGTGACTTGGCGTCAGGGGCGGGGCGGGCATATGATCGGCCGCGTCAGGAGGTGGCGCCGAGCAACCGTGCACCTTCCTTCCCTCGCTCCTATCGAGGACCTGTGGCAGCCAAGTCGCTTCCGCTGGCCCCCGCAGCCAGCTCGGGGCGGCCTCGCACCATGCCTGTACCCCCAGCTCCCCGAGCCTTATCTTGATCTTGTTCACCTCTCTAACAGCAGCATCCTCACCCCCTTTCACCCGTTCTCCGCGATGGCTCCAAACCCGATGCCCGAGGCCGGGCCCACACCCACGCCCACGCCAGTCATAGCCCTCCGCGACACGATCGTCACAGTCCTCAGCACCCTGCCCCCAACACAGGCGCCAACACAAGCGGCCAAGAAGACCAAGCTCAACATCGGTCCCATCGTCGGCGGCCTCGTGGGCGGCATCGCCGCGGGCCTCGCCGTCATGGGCCTCATCTGGTGGTATCTCCACCACAGGAAGCAGAACCGCGAGGCCGCGCGTAGAGCCTACATCCGCCGGCGGCACAAGCAGATGGTGGCGCACGCAAAGGCGCGCAGCCAGTACTCTGCCTCGTCGTCAATATACAGCGGGACGTTCCTCAAGACCCCCTCGCCCACCGAGAAGAGCTTCGACGCCTCGACACCGTTCCCGGCCCCCCCGCGCACGTACATGAAGGCCAAGGAGTACGACCCCTTCAGCACGGACCGCGGGTACGGGTACGAGCCGCAGATGATCCTCCCGCCCGGCGGGCAGTACGACGTGCAGGTCGGGTACGACCGCATGCTCTTTGCCGGCACCGAGCAGATGGTCGACCACCCCGACATCGACCAGTACAACCAGTACCAGGCGCAGTACGCGCACCGGCGCTCGTCGTCGTCGCAGCGCCACCAGCAGCCGCGCATGTCCCAGCCCAACCCCACGCCTGTGACGCGCACAAAGTCCATCCCGCGCAAGTCTGTCCCCGCGCTCGCGTCGCCCGACTCGTCCCCGTCCTCCTCGCCCCGCTCCTCGCCCCCGACCTCGCCCCCGACCGACGCGGAGGAGTGGGCGCAGCGCTCGCAGCGCGGCGCCCTCCGCGCCGCCGCCGCCGACCAGGCCGCGGCCAACGCGACCGCGCCCCTCTCGAAGCGCCACCGCCCCTCCCGCCCCTCCCCGCTCGCCGCGGACGTCGCGCGCATCGAGACGCCCATGGGCTTCGCGGCGCCCGCGATCGGCCCCTCGCCCCCCACCTCCGACGACTCGTCGCACGCGTACGCCGCCGCCGCCCAGGGCGCGTGGGGCATCGCGCCCGGCATGGACTTCTCCCGCGGCAGCTTCTACGACGCGGCCCCCGAGCCCGCCGTCCAGGCGACGGTGGGGGGCGGGCTCAGCGCCGCCGAGACGCGCCACCTCTCCGCCCCGCCCGACCCGTTCGCAGAGTACGGGCAGTACATTGACGGCATAGAGGCGGGCCTGCTGGCCGACGACGTCGTCGGCCGCGAGCCCAAGAACCCCGGGTGGATCTAGGACAGTATTTGGACTTTTTCGGACTTTCGCATTGTATCATTTGTATCTTACCATCTGTGCGCATGCATCCGGCTGCCTGTCGCGAGCTGCGAGCGTAGCGAGCGGAGAGGATGCGGGGGGAGGAGGGAGGGGGGGGGGGGGGGGGGTTGGGGGGGCTCAGCCACCTCAGCGAGCTCAGCGAGCATGGTGAGCTCTTGGGAGCGAGCGGCCAAGCATCTCGGTCGCGTGCCAACGAGGCCGCCAGCAACATTTCCGCCAAGCGCACCGCACTAGGTGGCTGGCAACTTTGCTCCCAACTTTCCCGCCGTCAATCACGGAGGCGACATGACAGAACATGATGGCGTCGTAGGTGGGCAACGCAGCCACATGACCGCGGCCTACAAGAGGGAAATGAGTCACGTCTGTTCCTGTTGACGACACGGTGGCCGGGTGCCTCGGCGGGTGTCGCATTGTTTGGCTGCCGCTTTCGGTGGCTGCGCTTTTGGCGGTGCTCGATGAGTGTGCCTCGATGCTGCCGTAGACGGTGCCGTAGATGTCTAGGTGACATCCCCCCCTGGCAAGGCGCTGCAGCCATGAACTCACCCATGTCTCGCGACGCGTGTCATGGGACCGAGTGCCGGATTCCCATTCCCATTCTCAGTCGCGAGATTGCGCGAGGCGACGGTCGTTCGTGAGACGCGCTCGCGTGGCAGCCATGCACAATCAGTTCCATGCATCAATGCTACATCTGTCGGCTACATCTATGCCACTAGCCACAAGCCACGTCCTCTATGCCGAGATGCCAAGTTAGTCCGCACCCAGGTGCTGGAGCGCAATGCGGCGCTTCTTCTTGGGGGCGCCGGCCTCGTCGGCGCCGCGCTTGCTGCCCTCGTCGGCCTCCGAGCTCGCGGCGGAGGGGCGGCGCACGGCGGCGACCATCTCGTCCTCGCTCGGTGTGGGGAGGGGCTGGTCCACGCTGCTCGCGGACGACGGGGCACGCTGCTGCGAGAACAGGGGAGGGGGCACCGCCGCGCTGGAGGCGACGGACGACTCGCGCTCGCTGCGTGGCGGGGCGGGGCTCGCGCGCATCGTCGACACGGAGGGCGAGTGGGGAACGGGCGTTGCAGCCGCCGAGTTGCTACCGCCGTGGGCTTGGGCGATCGCCGCGAGTTGCCGGTGGTGCTGCTGCGTCGGGTGCACGGTGCCAAGCTCGCCGAGGTCGAAAACGACGATGGAACAGTAGCCGTCCGCACTCGACAGCATCATTGCTTGCCCATCTGGAGACCTGGATGTCAGCTTGTGAAGAAGAGAACAGCGCCAGCTCACCAGGCAATGTCGGTGAAGCCGGCGTAATGGAGGCCGCGGAAGATGGCGACGGGGCCCGCCTGCTGCGTATCGTACAGCAGGACGGCGTCCTGGCACGCGACCGCGTACAGGAGACGGTAAGGAAGGGCAAATATGGACCCCAGCGGCTTCTCCTTCTCCTTGCCCTTGTCCTCGCCCTCCTTTTGTGGCGGTGGGGGCGGCGGCATCGACAGAGATACGTGGATGGGCGTCGGGTTGGAGGCGTCGAGGGTGATGTGCTTCGGCTCGTTCGGGGTGGAGCTGGTGCCCGTTGTCCGCAAGTCGTAGAATATAGGCGAGAAGCGAATACACACCGCCGCAGTCTTGTGACCAGGGAGATGGGCGATCGGGCTGCGCGCGAGATTCGCACGCGAGTAGATGTACACCGTCGGCTTGCCAGTGTCGGTCGCGCGGGGTCGCGGAGCAGGGGAAGGCGCCGACAGGCTCTCGGACCCCGAGCCGTCGTGCGATAAGCTGCGGGCAACAAGTAGCGGGGATCCCTTGAATATCTGGTCCTCGATGAGGCCAGCGGGCGTGAGGAGCAGGCTACCGTCTGGGGAGAAGGACAGCCGGCGGAAGAAGCGGGTGACGCTCTCGTCGCCGTAGAGGCGCTGACTTATGGACTGGACAGCGGGGGCAGGTGCACGCATGGCCGGCAATGGGGGGATCGGCGAGGGGGAGCGACCACGACCGAGGGCAGAGACGCTAAGCGCCGGTGACCCTGGCGCCTGGGAGGAGAAGGAGGAGCGGCGCGAGCTTGTTCCCTTGTGTCCAGAGCCCGGTGGAGGAGGGTTCATCAAGGCGCTTGTGTTGGGCGTGGAGGGCACCGAGATCGAGCTTGGTGTGGGGGGAGGCTGCGGCTGGGAGCCAGGCGCAGCTGGAGCGGAAGGGTGCTCAGTCATTTCAGAAGCAGTGGTCACGACAGATCCCGCCTCAGACGTCGTCGATCCTCGCCGCACGAGGGAAGGGCGCGACACCCCTGGGATCGAGGGAGTCCTCGAGTGGCGGATCTCCATGCGGGAAGGGCGCGACACTGGGTGGACGTCGGCTACACCGTTGCGGAACGCGAACGTGTTGACATGGACGGCACTGGCGTCAGCTTACCTGCCCAATGGTTAGCTCACCGGTCGCTGCTCTGCGTCGCAATGTACTCGTTGAGCGGGTCCCAGTTGACGCCCTGGACGATGTGCGCGTGCTCGCGGAGAGCAAACACACATTCCCCTTGTCTGTCAGCTTCGCCCAGCACACAATGACCCACCCGTTGAGGCCTTCCAGATGGTGGCCGTGTTGTCCGTCGAGCCGGCGATAAAGAACTCGCCGTCGGGTGACCACGCAAGGTCCATAACGTGCTTGTTGGTGACCTGGAGCATCTTCTGCGGGCGCCAGTGCTCCTTGTCCGGCGTCTCCTCGGGGGTCTCGCCAAACGTCGTTGTCGGACGGTCAGACGGCACCCAGAGGATGACGTTGCCGTCATCACTAGCCGAAGCGAGCATCTGGCCGTTGGGCGAGAAGCGCACGACGTTGACCGCCGCCGTGTGCTTGGAGAGCGTGGCGAGGTACTCGACGCGTGGGGGGTGGGGGGCGACTTCTTGTCCCGTGAGTGCGGCGTGCGCAGCCGCGTTGACTGTCGGGATGTTGGGGTGGATCATCCAGAGCTGCCATCAGCGCAGTCGGGCGTAGATACTCACGCGGACCTTGAAGTCACCTCCGCATGTTGCGAAGCGGTATGCCCGAGCCGGAGCGGCCGTGGGCGGCTTCTCGGAGCGCTCCTCCTCCTCTATCGTGGAGGGAAGGAGGCGCTTGAGCTGGCTGACGGGGAGCGGCTGGAAGTCGCACGAGTAGATGGCCTGGGTCTCATGCCAGCTGAGTGTTAGCGGATGCGGAGGCACGGGTTACGCGTCACCCGACACGGCCGATTGGGAGCAAGAGAGGCGGGAGGGGGAGAGGGGGGAGAAGAGAAGGGACGTACGCGATCTCGAGGACCTTTGGCCTCATGTTGGGCAAGCTGGTAGGAGGAAGGTCGGAGGAGGTAGGGGGAGGTTTGTCACGCGTGAAGTTGAGGCTGGCTCAAGAAGGTGCGTCAAGGCGGCAGTTCTGCAGGCGAGAGGAGGGGGAAGTGTCCTTGTGACGAGTGGTGGATGGAGCGGAGAGACGAGATGATGGGGGACCGAGTAGTCGAGATGGGCTAGCAAGCTAGGAGCTAGCGCGGATCCGGATGGACGAGAGTGTCGGCAGCTGCCCAGCTCTATGGCCGAGGGGGGTTGAGATTCCTCCCCCAAGATTGACCGGGCCGCCGGGAACAGATATGGGCGGCTACGTAACCGCGGCTGGGAATGAATGACGCTGGGAACGGGCAAGGGCGTCGAGCGGTGCGAGCGAGTGAATGAATGGTGAGAGGAGATGTGACAATGTAGGAGGAGGAAGAGGGAGATGGATGGGGTGATGAGAACAAGTGAGCTCGCGGTTGATGGATGGGGGGTGGATGTATGGTGGTGGGTGGCCGGATGGTAACAGGGCACGGGGGTTTGGTCGGTTTGTTCACCCCACTCACTCGTCTGTTCCTTGGTGTGGTGGTAGGTATGCACTTGTCCGTGCCGTACATCTCTCCTCACACAGCCTCCCTCTCCATCCATCTTGGCGGTCTGGCCACAGTCCTCGCGCGTCCTCGCTTGTCTCTTGCGGCTAGCGGTATAGCGGGCATGCCCCGCCTCTGACCAGGCCCCATTCCATAAATGGTCTCGGCGTTGTCCATCGTCTCCAGTGTCACCCTCTACAGTTTGAATCTAAATACGCTTGCAGGGTGACAGACGATGAACGTCTCTTGCTCCGCCCGAGATGCGATCGAGCGCTCGCCCGCCTTCATACCTCCCCATCCCCATCCCAGTCAGAGCGGGCTGGTCGTCGACCGTCACGCACCATCCACTTTGTCTCATCCGTCTCAGTCCTCTTGATATGACTGGCGCCAAGCAGAGGACGTCCAAGATGTAAGGACCCCAGTTCCATCGGAAGCGAGCAGTTGCCAAGACGGCTGATTAGAATCTCGCTTGCAATACAAATGCCCTAATGTCCCTGGCACAACCCTAATGGGCCCGAGCACAGGCACGGACAGTGGAGGGGTCGGTTTCCCACGGTAGCTTCAGTCCGGTCAGCTACGGTGGTGCCTGAGGGATGCACACGTCAACCAGTCCGCGGACGGAACGCTCGGACGCGACTGTTCATCTTCAAAACAAATCGCCGCCCACCACCCATTGCTCCACTCACCCCACCACTCATCACACCCTCCCCCGCCACCATCCCACCTTTACGCACACCACAATGAGCACCGAGCACGACCCATTCGCCGCCCAGGAGGGCGAGGAGGACGAGTTTGAGATCCTCGGCCCCATGGTCGTCGCCAAGCTGGCCGTGCGTCCTCTCTTCGAGCGCGCTGACACACAGGAGTACGGCATCTCGACACAGGACTGCGCCAAGCTGTCCGAGGCGGGGCTGCACACCATCGAGGCCGTCGCGTTCACGCCCAAGAAGCAGCTGTGTACCATCAAGGGCATCTCCGAGGCCAAGGCCGACAAGATCCTCGCCGAAGGTGCGGGGAAGGTCGGGTGGCGCTGACGGCAGCGTGCAAGCTCGTGCCGATGGGCTTTACCACCGCGACGGAGATCCACCACCGCCGCTCAGAGCTTGTGCACATCACCACGGGGTCTGTGGGTCTCGACACCATCCTTGGCGGTGAGCTAGGATTGTTCTGAACATAGCTGACTTTCAGGCGGCATCGAGACGGGCGCGATCACTGAGCTGTTCGGTACGTGCCGCTGACCCTCGTCTCCGCGACCAGCTGACATCAGGCGAGTTCCGTACCGGCAAGTCGCAGATCTGCCACACCCTCGCCGTCACATGTCAGGTTAGTTGCCCAGGTTTCGATAACAACTGACGCCAGCTCCCCGTCTCCATGGGCGGCGGCGAGGGCAAGTGCCTCTACATCGACACCGAGGGGACGTTCCGCCCCGTGCGCATGCTGGCCGTGGC
>JAMALN010001062.1:0-12247 GCA_023630115.1 Cutaneotrichosporon sp. PK4640 | reverse complement strand
CAAGAGCGAGATCAAGATGGGCGCCAAGGTCCGCAAGGAGGCCAAGCTCTAAGCTCCGTGTAGACTGTCAGACGTTGTCAGTAGGAAGAAAAGGATATGCAGGTTACTTTCTCCGGTACTTTCTCCAGTTGCACAGTCCCAGAGTCCATCCATAATCTATCTACTGACCAAGCGCGGTGCGCACCGCCGCCGCCCGCCGTCTCCGGACGTGCGCGGTCGCCCACCCAGCGTCGATGGGGGCGTGCGCCGCGCCGTCCTCTATCCTGTCCACGATCGCCAGAGCCTGCCTCCTCCCCTCGCCCTCGCCGCCCAGCTCCGCCAACACCTTGGCAGCCCGCTCAGCAACCCCCTCCGTGTTGCGGAAGAGGTTTGGCGGCTCCTCGACGAAGAGACGTGCGTCGCCCTCTGTCTGAGCAGGAGGGAGGACCAAGCTCCACAGCCAGCCCTCCCACTCCTGCCTCTCCCCTTCAACATTGGCAGCGAGCCAGGACCACCACGCGTCGACCGCGCTGTACTGGTCCACGGGCTTACACCCCAGAGCCGCGCTCATCGCCGCGGCGGCACCAGAACGGATGTCCAGGTCGTCGTCTTCCAGTAGAGCGAGGAGGGCACGGAGGAGGCGCGCGCGAGGTTGTGTGGGGAGGGAGAGGAGGCGCGGGGCAAGGGCCGAGAGCGCGGAGAGTGCCGACTCGCGGCGCGGCTCGGACTGATGTCAGCTCATCCCGTAACCAAGCCAGCTGATACTCACCTGGTTCTCGTCCGCCGCGTTGGCGACAAGGGTTGCCAGGGCGTCCCACTCTGCCTCAGGGGGAGCGGAGGCGAACGCCCTCCCGAGGGCACCCAACGCCGCCTCCTTCAGCGGCACGCTGCGAGCGTGTGCCGCGAGTCTGAGCATCTCGCTCCGGAGGGATGCGATCTCCGCCCCTCCTTCGGGCCAGGTCGCCAGGGCCTCGAGCGCGGCCGTGCGGACGGCGTTACTCCCCTTCCTTGCCAGCTTCAACACCGCCTCCAGCGTGGCGGGGCTGTGCTCGAGCGCCTCGAGGGCGAGGAGCTGCGCATCCTCCGGCACCCCGGGGCCCAGGAGAGACACCGTCTCGCCCGCGAGGATGAGCACGCGCGCCGCCGCGGTGTGCAGGAGGTCGGAGCCGACGCCGCTCGCCGCGAGGAAGTGGCGCGCTGCCGCCGCAGCGGCGGGGAGGAGCTCGTCCCACCGGTCCTGGAGGCGGACGTACGCGGCGACGCAGTCCAGGATCGCGGCCGAGATCATGGGGTGCGCCTTCTCGCCGAGCGCGTCGCGCAGGCGCGGTGCGATACCGTCCGCGCGGTCCAGCACGTCCTCGAGCAGGCGCCGCAGGAAGAGCAGACGGCCATGCAGGAGGTTGGGCTCGTCGCTGGCGTGGCTGATGCGCGTGGCGGTCACTCTGGCGCGCTCGAGCCCCGCCTCGGGGGAGAGGAGGGAGGAGAGGGCCTGCGCCGCGGCCGCGCGCACCATCCACTCTGGGGAGGCGAGGAAGGGCTCCACCGCCGTGTAGAGGGAGGAGGCGAGGGCCTCGCCGTCCGCGCTCCAGCGGAGGGAGCGGACGATGATGAGGAGCGGGAAGAGGGGCGAGTGCTCGCCGAGGACGAGGGGGCCGCGGCCGCGCACGTCGCGCAGCGTCTGGGTGATGTAGGGCAGGAGGGAGGGGTACTTCTTGTGCCACGACGCCAGGGTTTGGCGCGCGTCGAGGGCGGCACGTCCGCTCTCGTCTTGGGGGCGGAGGGTGGAGAGGGCGCGGTTGGTGAGGGTCGAGAAGAGGATTAAGGCCACGTTGCGGACCGCCCAGTTCGCGCTCCCGAACGCCTGGAGGGACACCGTAAGCGTGCGCTCCAGGTAGAGGGGGAGGGCGCGAGATTGCTTGGCATCTAACAGGACAATCTTGAGCGTGTTCATGGCGTGCACCTTCGTAGCATCGGAGGAGGGGGACGAGATGGCTGCCATGGAGAGCAGAGTGTCGAGCGCTCTGTCCCGCTGCGCCCTGTCACTGAGAAGCGCCAGGAAGGTGAACGGCAGCGCCGCGGAGCGACGGAGCGTGCTCAGCTTGCCCTCCTCCACAGTGTCGAGCTGGGAGTCGACCCACGTTCCCACGAGGTGCGCGAGGGCCGGGATGCGCTGAACGCTGTCGACCACAGTGCCGAGCGCCGGAGCGATGCGGGAGAATGTGCCGCGGTGGCGGATCTCCTGGAGCCAGAGGAGGAAGGTGCGGCCAGCGGCGTCGACCTCCGCCTCGCTCCAGACACTCTGGTCCTTCGCCTCCAGTGGAATAGTTATGATTGCGGAGAGGAGTTCACTGTTGTCAGCTGGGAACGGCGTGTATGAGGTGACGTACGCTGCCTCGCGTGCCGCGCGCCAGCACCCCGAGAGGAGGTTGGTGTGGTCGCCCTCCTCGTCGTCATCCTCGCCGAGGACATCGTACGCGCGCGCGATCTCGTGGCTCGTCCCCTCCTCCTCGGGGCCGAGGGACACGACCTTGCGGGTGACGCCCCAGACGCGGAGGACGAGGGTGTTAAGGGCGTGCAGCGTCGGCGACCAGGCGGCCTGGGCCTCAGGCGTTGAGAGGTCGAGGCATCGGACAAGTTCACTGTTGTCAGATTCATGTCGTCAACGCGGCATCTGACGTACACAAGAGCACTGAGCGGCCCGTGGAGCGGATACTCGACAATCCCACGCGCGAGGTTCTCCTCCGCCTTGGCGATATGTTGCTCCAGCTCCCCCATCGTGTCGGCCACGAAGGCCAGCGCCGCCTCATGTCCGGAAGGGAGCACGAGCTTGGTGAACACGATGCAGAGGGCAGCACGGCCGGCGTCCGCCTGAGTCAGGCGGGGGTGGTTGATGCTCGCGCGTGCAGAAGCCAGGAGGCGCTGGGCAGCGGGCGCGTCCAGGCTCTCGAAGCCAGCGAGAGGAAGGGGTGCGAGGGCGATGCTGCTGTTAGCTATGAAGGACACCGTAGCTCACAGGTTCCGCGCGCCCACACGCGCATCGACAAACTCGCTCGACTGGCACGCGATGAGGTCCGCCACCCTCTCCGCCGTGAATACTGTGGGGTAGACCGAGGGCCCGTAGATGTCGATGTAAAGGCGGAGGAGGCGGAGCGCGAAGATGCTCCGAAGGTGCGGCATCTCGCGACACGCCTTGATGCTGGGACCAAGGTAGCCGTCGAGCCACCAGGCGTGGAACGTCTTAGCCGATTCCAAAGTGGCCTGCGAGCGCTCCGGGGTCTTCTTTGAATCGCGCTTCGCCTGCTCCTCCTGGGCCTTGGTGTTGTTCAGAAAGCCGTGGATGGCTGAACGCATGTCCGTCCGCCCGCCCGCTGTGGGCACCACCGTGTTGACCACGAGCGCCTTCTTGACCAGCCCCATGACGCGGGGCTCGAAGACGGCACGCGAGTGCGCCAGGAGTTCGAACGCCATGATCCGCACACTGAGGTCAGAGTGGGAGATACCCTCCTCCAGCCGGGACTGGGGGAGACCCTCAAGTGCGATAAACCCAGACGACATGCCGTAGCTGGCGGTGGACACCCAGGGGCCAAAGTACCTGTCCTCCTCCGCCGCCTTATCGAGCAACGAGAGGAGGGGGTCGTACGCGTCGCGGTGCACCTTTGTCAGCGCCGGGAGGAGGTAGCGGCTGAGCGTGACGACGCTCTCCTCCTTCCCGAGGTAGGGCACGAGTGGGGCGAGCCACCCCTCCTCCCCCTTCCGGCGGGAGAGGAGGGCGACGATGGCGGCGCACCGCTGGCTCGCGGCGTCCGCCTCGTCCATGTTATCCATGAGGCGGGGGAGGAGGTCCTCCGGCACAGCGGAGTCGGGGACCGCGTCGGCCAGGATTGTGATTCCGAGGAGGTTGGGGCGGCGGGCGATCGAGTCGGCAACAACGGACGTGAAGAGCGGGGTGAGGAGGTCGGGGAAGGTGGGCGTGAGTTTCGTGGCGGCGGTCAGAGCCTCGGAGGAGCGCTGGGCGCGGCTCTTGAGGTTGTGGGCGAGGTTGGCGGAGATAAGGGTCCCGAGAGGGGCTTTGGGGAGCAGCGCCGGGGCGAGGCGGGACTCGACCAGCTCCCTCGTCCCGGGGAGGGGGAGGTCGAGGGCGGCGGCCAACTGGCGCAGCAGGGCCGCCGCGAAGCCGAGGACCTCGACGTCGTCCCCGCCCGCCAGGACCGTGTCCGTCGCCGCGGTCAGGTCATCCCTGCCGTCAGCTGAGTGGAAGGATGTGACAGCTCACAGAGTAAGCTCGTCGGGCTTCTTGCGGTGCAGGTCCTTGCGGGCAGCCTCGAGGGCCGAGGTGCCTTTGCGCTCGTTGCGCGCCATGAGGGAGAGAGCGTAGTTCAAAACACCACCTCCACCCCCAACTCTTGCCCAACCCGAAATTTAGCTTCCGTCACAACACTCCACCCAACCTCGAACCGCCACCCACTCAACATGCTCCAGTCACAATCTCCCTCTCACCACTCACCCACTCCATCTCAACCATCATGGCCGACACCACGGGCGACAAGTTCGTCCACGAGGTGGCGATCGAGGTATGTTCCCCCCGTGATGCCGCTGACCCAGCTCTCGCGCATGATGAACCTCGTCAACCCGAACGACACGTTCGCGCAGCGTGTCGTCGACATCGCGCGGGGCAACCGGTCCGGCACGGCGTTCGTGAAAGGTGAGCGCCGCCCTTTCTGTGCTGACAGCAGCGATGTCGACGTTCGGCAAGTTCTCCGAGGACGCCCTCCTGTCCTTGCACCAACGGATTCTGGCGCATCTCGCGCTCGTCGCCTCGCGCGCCGACCTCCCCGGCGCCCGGAACGTCGAGGGGATGGACCACGACGTCTCGGACAGGCTGGAGGCGGACACGCCGCGGCGCGGCGGGCTGCGGCAGGGCGCCGGGCCAAAGTTCCAGCCCGTGGCGCGCGAGTCCAAGCTCGGGCTGGACAGGCTCGCGGCGCAGAAGCGCGCAGAGGCCGGCGAGCCGCCCAGCAAGCGCGCCAAGGTCGAGCCGGGGCGGGAGGAGGAGAACGGCGGCGTGTTCAAGGTCCCCGCTATCCCTGTGAAGCGGGAGGCGCGCCGCGTCAAGCCCGAGGAGACGCCGAGCCACGGCGGCGGCATGTCCGACACCGCGAGGGCGCGGTTGGAGGAGTATCGCCGCAACCGGAACAAGCCGAGTACTGCTGTCTCGGCGAGCAATGAGCGGCGGGATCGGGGCGGGCTCGGCGACTTCCAGGGGCGCGCGAACCGGGGCTCATATCACGACGAGCGGGATCGCGACCGCCGCGACAGGCGGGACGACCGGGACCGGTGGCGCGACGACAGGAGGGACGACCGCCGCGACGACCGGGATAGGTGGCGCGATGACCGCGGGGGGAAGAGCTGGGATGCGGCGCCGACGCCGCGCACGACCCGGCCCGACCGCGAAGGCGACCAGAGCCTGCGCGTGCCCAACCGCGGGTGGGACGAGACGCCGGGCCGCCCCGGCTGGGGGCGGGGCAAGCGGAGCTGGGACGAGACACCGGGGCGGAAGAGCCGACCGGACTCGCCCGAGTTCGAGGTCGACGCCAAGGAATGGGAGGAGGAGCAGGTGCGCCTCGACCGCGACTGGTACTCGTACGATGACGAGGGGCAAGTGGTACGTCCGCTCGATGGCGCATGCCGGTAGCTGACAGCAGGCGGGCGACGACGAGCACAACCCGTTCGCGCAGTGGAGTGCGCTCGAGCAGTCCAAGGAGGCCGAGATGCAGCAGAAGGTCGCCAAGCGCCAAACCGCCCGGCAGGCCCAGTACTCGGCCGACAACGACAAGTGGGAGAACAACCGCATGCTCACTTCCGGCGTGATCCAGGCGGGCGACGTGGACCAAGACTTCGAGGACGACGCGGAGAACAAGGTGCACGTGCTCGTGCACGACATCAAGCCGCCCTTCCTGGACGGGAGCAGCGTCTACACGCGCCAGCTGGAGCCTGTGAGCGCCGTGCGCGACCCGACGTCCGACATGGCCGTGTTCTCCCGCAAGGGGAGTGCGCTGGTGCGCGAGCGCCGCGAGCGGCAGGAGCGCGAGAAGGCCGCCGCCAAGGCCGCCAGCATGGCCGGCACGACGCTCGGCAACCTCATGGGCGTCAAGGACGAGCCGGACCTCGGCGCCGAGGGGCAGAAGGACTCGGTCGACGAGAACACCAGCTACAAGGCCGGGAGCCAGTTCGCGACCCACCTCAAGAAGCAGGAAGGCGCGAGCGACTTTGCGCGCTCCCGCACGCTGAAGGAGCAGCGCGAGTACCTCCCGGCGTTTGCGGTGCGCGAGGACCTGATGCGCACGCTGCGCGACAACCAGGTCACCATCGTGATTGGCGAGACGGGCTCGGGCAAGACGACGCAGCTCGCCCAGTTCCTCTACGAGGAGGGGTACTGCCAGAACGGCATGATCTGCTGCACGCAGCCGCGTCGTGTCGCCGCCATGTCGGTGGCCAAGCGTGTCTCGGAGGAGATGGAGTGCGAGCTGGGTGGGCTGGTCGGCTACTCGATCCGTTTCGAGGACGTCACCTCGAAAGCGACGAAGATCAAGTACATGACCGACGGTATCCTGCTGCGCGAGTCTCTCACCGACCAAGACCTGGACGGGTACAGCGTCATCATCCTCGACGAGGCGCACGAGCGCTCGCTCAGTACCGACATTATCATGGGGCTTCTGCGGAAGAGTAAGCCGGCGAGTTCGTCGGAGAAGCTGACCACAGTTATCACACGCCGCCGCGACCTCAAGCTGATCGTCACGTCCGCCACCATGAACGCTCAAAAGTTCTCCGACTTCTTCGGCAACGCAGCGCAGTTCACGATTCCGGGGCGCACGTTCCCCGTCGAGACCTTCCACTCCAAGTCGCCTTGCGAGGACTACGTCGACAGCGCGGTCAAGCAGGTGCTCCAGATCCACCTCACGAGTCCGAAGGGCGACATCCTGGTGTTCATGACGGGTCAAGAGGACATTGAGGCAACGTGTAGCGTGGTCGAAGAACGGCTCGAGCTGCTAGACGACCCCGCCCCGCTCGCCGTCCTCCCCATCTACTCGCAGATGCCGGCCGACTTGCAGGCCAAGATCTTCCAGCCCACCCCTGACGGGCGACGCAAGGTCATTGTCGCCACCAACATTGCCGAGACGTCGCTCACCGTCGACGGTATCCTCTACGTCGTGGACGGAGGGTACGCCAAGGTCAAGGTGTACAACCCCAAGGTGGGCATGGACGCGCTTCAAATCACGCCGATCTCGCAGGCCAACGCGGGGCAGCGGACGGGTCGTGCCGGACGTACTGGGCCTGGGTGAGCTACCTGACGCAGAGCCTTCAGCTAACCGCAGCTACTGTTACCGCCTCTACACCGAGACGGCGTACCTCAACGAGCTCCTCCCGAACAACATCCCCGAGATCCAGCGCACCAACCTTGCCAACACGGTCCTCCTCCTCAAGACGCTGGGCGTCAAGAACCTCCTCGAGTTCGACTTTATGGACCCGCCGCCACAGGACAACATCATCCAGTCGATGTGGCAGCTGTGGTACATGGGCGCGCTCGACAACCTCGGCGACCTGACGGACGAGGGCAAGGCCATGTCCAACTTCCCGATGGACCCGGCGCTGGGCAAGATGCTCATCGTGGCCGAGAAGCAGGGGTGCAGCGCCGAGATGCTGACCATTGTGTCGATGCTGTCCGTGCCCAGCGTCTTCTACCGCCCCCCACAGCGGGCCGAGGAGAGCGACGCGGCGCGCGAAAAGTTCTTCGTCCCCGAGTCGGACCACCTGACGCTCCTGCACGTCTACACGCAGTGGAAGAACAACGGGTTCAGCGACCACTGGTGCATGAAGCACTTCCTGCACCCCAAGATCCTGCGCAAGGCGCGCGAGGTCCGCGGACAGCTCGAGGACATTATGAAGACGCAGAAGATGGCCGTGCTGTCGTGCGGGACGGACTGGGACGTCGTGCGGTACGTCTCTCCTCCTCAGCGTCGCTGACCGCAGCAAATGCATCACGGCCGGATACTTCCACCAGGCGGCGCGCGTCAAGAACCTCGGCGAGTACGTCAACATCCGGCAGGGCACGCCGTGCGTGCTGCACCCCACGAGCGCGCTCTACGGCCTCGGCTACATGCCCGACTATGTCGTGTACCACGAGCTCGTCCTCACGTCCAAGCAGTACATGATGTGCGTGACGTCGGTGGACCCGCACTGGCTCGCCGAGCTGGGCGGCGTCTTCTTCTCCATCCGCGAGCGCAACTTTGACGGGCTGCAGCGCAGCCGCGCCGCGCACGACTTCAACAAGAAGACCGAGCTGCTCGCGCAGATGGCCGAGCAGCGCGAGGAGCTCGAGCGGAAAAAGGCCGACGAGATGCGCGCAGAGGCCGTCTCGCGCACGCCCAAGATCGGGGGCGTGGGAGGGACGCCGCGCCACGCCGCCACACCCCGTTCCGCCGGAATCGGGGCGGGCGCGCGCCTCAACCGCCCCAGCGCGACGCCGCGGCGCCGTGCCGGCGGCATCTAGCCAAGCACCACTGTAGCAGGAATAGATGTTAGGTTCTAGCGTTCATGCGACACGATACGTCAGTGGCTGCAGCCGCGGTTCACACCCCCACTTTCACAACAACCAACTACGCTCGCAGCTCGCAGCTCGCAGCTCGCAGCCCGCAAGTCTATGCTGTCATTCATGAGAATGGTCTAGGGCAAGGTTCGTGTCTGAGATGCAGGGTGTATCGCTAACGTGGACACATACGTACAGTCCATGACAAAGGGCAAGGGGCGGGCCGCTCACATGATGATGCAGTCCTTGCCGTCCTTGTCCTTGCCGTTCATGCCGCCGGCCTCCTTCATCGCGTCCATCTCGCGCTGGCGGTTCAGCGCCGCGCCGCCGCCGGACACGCCGCCGGCCAGGCGTTTTGTCGCGCGCTTGTCCCCGCCCTCGGCTGCTTGGCGGTAGAACTTCATCGCCTGCTGGATGTTGGGCGGAACTCCGACGCCAGTCTGTGTGTCAGTGGCTGAACGTTGCCGACTGCGACATGCGCAGATCCCGGCGAGTGCTGCGGATCGTTCACCGCAGCAACGGATCACCCGAGGATCGTCCGCCGCAGCACACTGCTCAATGCTCACCTCGGTAAAGTATCCAAGCGCGTACTGTGCCTTGGCTAAGCCCTTGTCGGCGGCCTTCTTGGCCCACAGGTATGCCTCCGTGTCCGACTGGGGGAGCACGCCCTCGGCGCCCACGAGGTACCACGCCGTCAGCGCGAAGCAGGCGTCACGGTGCCCCTGCTGTGCCGCAATGTTGTAGTAGTGGATCGAGAGGGCCGCGTCGACGGGGCAGCCCATCTTGCCGTACTCGTAGCACTCGCCCAGCTTGAACGCGCTCGGCGCGTATCCCAACTCGGCGGCCTGCGCGAGCAGCTCGGCAGAGTAGTCGAGGTCGACAAAGACAATGTTCTCGATACCCCGCTCGTGGAGCAGCGCCAGCTCGTGCAACGCGTGCGGGAACTCCTCGGTCGCGTGCTCGGCCGAACGCTTCAGCCACTTGACGCCCTCCTTTGGCCTCTTGCTCAACCCCAGCGAGCCGTTCAGCTCTGCTGTGCCGAGACGGTACATTGCTCCAGGGTGAAGGCCGACCGCCGCTTTCCTGGTCGTCAGCCACGTCCCTTCGCTCCACAAGTGATGCGAGGCAACAACGGGGATTGGCGGGAGATGCGCCCCGCGCCCACACAAATCACACGCACCTGTAAAACTGGATCGCCTTTGCGCTCTCCCGCCTCGTGCCCCAGCCGTGCTCGCAGCATGTTCCGGCGCGGTAGCACGCGTCTGGGTGGCCGTGCTTGGCAGCGAGCGCGAACAGGGGGAACGCCTTGTCAAAGTCCTGCTTGCCACGCGCTGTGCCTATGCCGTTGGCGTAGCAGTCGGCGAGGAAGTACTGGGCGTCGGGGTACCCGCGGTCGGCGAGGCGCTTGAGCAGCGATGTCGCCTCCTTGATGAGCTCATCCCGCTTCTCGAGCGCGGCCGCGTTAGGGCGGTTCGAGGGGTCGCTCGGGTCGTCGGGGTTGGGCGGCGGAACCATGCTCTTGGCGGCATCGATCATGAAGACGGCAAACTCAAAGATGAGCTCTGGGTCGTTGGTCTTCTTGGCGTTCTCGCGGTACAGTTCGAGCGTGCGGTCGTGAGACAGCAGCTCTGCCTGCTTGCCCGGTCGCAAGTGGGCTTGGCGTCAGCACTGGATTGTGGGCGGCGGCCGCGCCTTGGCAGGAGCCGCAATTTAAACGAAGGGAGCTCACACTGGTCCATCAGAGGAGGTGGGGGGCCGGGGAGCCTGTACTGGGAGGAGCGCGCCGAGCCGCCGTTTCCGTTGACGTCGTCATGGCTGTACTGAGATGACATGTTGTGTGAAGGGGGAGGGTTTGGAGGTGTGGGAGTGATGAGGCAAGCTGTGCGTTGCAGGTGGAGGTTTGAGGGGCTATTGGCGGCGCGCACGGATGGCAACGCAAGTGCTTGTGCTTCGTGTGCTTGGCAGCGGCGATGAGGGACCGAGTTGGCTCAGAGGTGGTCAGAGGAATGAACTGGGAGGTCGAGCAGAGCCGAGTAAGAGTGTGTCGGGTCGGGATGGTCGGCAGTGGGCCGGGATAGAGACGCTGGGTGGTTGGGTGGAGCTAAATCGTGGCGTGAATTGTATAGGAATGGGGTAGTCGTTTGTGGGGGGAGGATCGTATTAGCGTATTGGCGTCTTGGTCTGTGCGTCGTTGCGAGAGGGAGAGTAGATGGGAGGGAGAGAATGAGACGAAGCGGGGTGTGATAGACAATGACAAGAGATGAGATGAAGAGGAAGAGAGAAGAAAATGTTGATGGAGGAGGAGGATGTGATGGAACAAGCGGCGCGTAGGAGAATCACTCTCTCACTCTGTGTTAGGTTTGGGGCCTGGGGGCGGAGGGAAGGTTGTGCTTGGCGGGGGCAGAGGGCTGGATGGGCGGAAGATTGAGCTACGGTGATGAAAGACATGGCCGAGCCTGGTGTGATCGACCTTCCCCCAGCCACCCTGGCACATCCTCCCCCTCCAAGGCACCGAAAACTTCCCCCGCCCAAGACCGAATTCTCCCATCCACTCTCCAGAGTTTTTCAGGCTCACTCCCACGTGGCAACCACTCTTCACCGTACGTGAGCCTGACAGCAACGGAAACGAAAGTTGGGAAAAGCGAGTTGGTGTTTCGAGGCTCAATCCGACCTCGCGCGAACCCGTCCCACCTCCTCATCTCACACCGGATCTCGATCCCGCGCCCGCCATGCGCTCCCTCCTCGCCGCCCTCCCCTCTCTCAGGAGGCAACTCGCGCGCGGCCTCGCCACCGCCGCCGAGGCGCCCGCCGAGTCCGCCGCCTCCTCCTCCACCCCCGCCCCAGAAGCCCCCTGGACGCCGTTCACGCAGCGCACCGGCGTGATCGCGCGCAAGCGCGGCATGACCTCGCTGTGGGACAAGGACGGCAAGCGCTGGCCCGTCACCGTACTCCAGCTCGACAACTGCGAGGTCATCCGGCACACGCTGCCGCCCGCCAACGACCCCAAGCAGCTGCACTCGCTGCAGCTGGGCTCGAGCGACCGGCGCGAGAAGAACATCAACAACGCCATGAAGGGCTACTTCCGCGCGCATGGGGCCACGCCCAAGCGCAAGCTCATGGAGTTCCGCGTGAGCAAGGAGGCCGTCCTGCCCGTCGGGACGCAGCTCGGCGCGTCGCACTTTGTGCCCGGGCAGTATGTGGACGTCACGGCTACTAGGTGGGTACGGGCACGGAGGTGCCGAATGCGTGGGAGGGCCGCGGGGGGTAGGAGGGGAACGGTAGCGGACGGTGGGCCGGCGATGGGCCGACAAGGGGAGGCGAGCGGGCGCGGAGCCGAGCGCCAGTGGAAGGCGAAGTGCACGCGGAGTAGATCGACGCTTGGCTCGTGGCTTGACTCGTGGTTCGACCCGTTGAGGATCGACTCCGTTGAGCACTTGGCGTGTCGTACGGGAATGCGCAGAGGCGTAGAGAGCGCAGGCCATCGACCCAGCCGCCTCTCCATGCCCGTTCTCCCAGCTTCCCTCCTCTCACCGCTCTTGACATCTCGTGCACTGCCTCTGGCCACACGACCGCGCTAACACGCAGCATCGGCAAGGGCTTCCAGGGCGCCATGAAGCGCCACGGCTTCCACGGTCTCAAGGCCTCGCACGGTGTGTCCGTCACCCACCGTTCCGCCGGTTCGAC
>JAMALN010001061.1:0-12248 GCA_023630115.1 Cutaneotrichosporon sp. PK4640 | reverse complement strand
GTCGTCATCGCCAACGGCAAGCTCGGCTCGTACAAGCTCAAGAAGGGCAAGAACCTCCCCGTCGTCTTCCCCGTCACCTTTGCGTACGCCGCCATCAACGGCACCGACCCCACCTGGAGCAACATGTACAACGCGTGCAAGTTCCAGTTCCAGGGGCAGGAGAAGCCGTCGCTCAAGTTCCGCCTCGAGGTCAAGCAGTTCATCGTCGGCATGGTGCCGAAGCCCATATCGACGTCGTCGCTCCTCGGCATTACGTGTCCGTTCGAGCTCGCTGCCGACGGCGTCTAGTTGCCCATGGACACTGGATCAGCAAGAACCCTGTTCTCTGCGCCTATTACGACCCACACTCGCTCTCGCCGGCTCGCCGGTCGGCCTGGGCCTCGGCCTTTGGCCACGGACATTTGTAGCCTCTGTACGTACATCTGCATCTGCATATTCATGACTACCCGTCGGCGAGGGCGGTGTGTTTGGGAGGGGCGCAGGCGCGCGCGGCATGCAGCCCCTCGCACATGCCAGCAGGCAGAGCATGTGGCTCAAACTGCGGGTATTGCCGCTCAAGATCTCGGAGCGGCTGAACTGTTGAATGGCAGTGAGTTGGGTGTGGCGGATTGGCACTGGCCAGCCCCGAGGCTGTCGGATACTTCAATGACTGCCACATGCCGCACTAGACCTGCGGTTCCTGACTGGCTCGCCTCTACGGTGGGGCCGGTGGAGGATGCCATCCGCGTCTAGATCGCCCCGAGGCACACGCTTGCAGGCCGCGGGCAGCTGCGGGGCGACACTGCTGACTGCGCCCTGGCAACGACTGCACCACTGTCCACTCACCGCACTTTCAGGTGAAGAAGGCCGAGGCGACCCGGTCCTTGGAAGAGCGCGTGCGTGACCTCCAGGACTGGCGTGAAGTCGGTGAGCTGGCGGCGGCGTGTCTGGAGGAAGTCCGTCGACGGCAGCCTGACTTCGTCGGAGCCCGCTCGGCACAACAGGGCGACCCAGGGCCTACGCGCTTGACGATTGAACGCGATACTGTAGCATGTCGTGCATCTGTAGGGCAGTGCTGCCCGGTGGTACCTTTACTCTATCAAGGCATCAAGGAGGGGCTGGCGTAGCCTACATACACCAGCTGACTTTCCTACCACCGCGGAGCGCAAGCAAGCGCCGACGGTGCGCAGCCCACAGCCGTTAACGAGATGGAGCAGATCAACGAGATGACCTGCATGAGCCATGACCTGTCCGCGGTCCGAATGACCCCCCAGGCCGATCACCTCGGGGCGTATGCTGGGCACACAGATGCACACAGGCTGCGCCCACTTTAGGGTTTACAACCTTCCTTCCTCCATCTCTCCAGTTCTCCATCACTCCATCTCCCTTTCACCTCCTTCACCTCCTTCCTCTGCGCCTCTGCTCACATCACAACATCACAACACGTCCCTCCCATAACACAACGCCCCGTTTCTCACCACTACAACCCTCTCACACCACATCCTTCCCCTGCCCTGTCGGACACACAGCCGCCCACCATGGCTGAGCCCGAGGAAGGTGAGTCACACCGAGGCTGCGCTCACAACAGACCTTCCTTCCCCCCCCGTACCGGCTCCGCGCACGCATCCCAGACCCTCGTCGCTCTCGCACCTCCTGTTCGCTTGGCGCTGGACCGTCGTCGCCCTTCTCTGGGCCAGCTGGGCCGTCACCATAGCCATCATTGTCGCCATCACCGCGAGCCCACGCGCTTGCGCCAACGTCATCTCGTTTACTGCGGGTTTTCATGGCTCGATCATCATCGCTGTCCACTGGTGGATTCAACGCACGCTCGCAAAGAACGCAAGCAACAGTGGGATCAAGAGAGTATTCTGGGCTAACAGCAGAGCCTCTCTCAGCCGACTCCTTTCTCTGTGACCGACGTGGTCCTTGTTCCCGGTGTGGCCAAGCGCACAGTGAGTAAGCCTCGATATCGCACTAATGCGTGCAGTCTTCCTCCCACAAGGGGCAGACTGCGGGCCAGCTAAGCGGTCGTGGGCGTGCCTTCTTTCCGGGCTGCACAGCGCAGAGGAGGAAGTCGACACCCCTCTGGTCAAGCAACTTCGAGCATTCATTCAAGCCACCGAGGTGTCGGTTGCTCTTCTCAACAAGATGGCCGCGGGTCAGAGATCGACAGTGACATTCTGTCGCGCCAGACTGGCGGACAGCGAGACCCAGCTCAATTCCATTGTTCAAAACAACTCGGACTTCGCTCGCCTCATCTCGGACCAGGAGATCGAAGCGGTGGCCGCCGTGAATGCCTATCGTACCTTCCGCCTCGTCCAGTCACCCGCCAGCTTCAGCGACGCCCCGGCCTCCAGCCCCTCCGAAGCGAACCTTCAAGCTCCTACCCTTCCCCCTCCGCCCACCCTCAACTTCGTTTCCCCGGTGAACTCTATCGCCATCACCTCTCCCTCCGGCGGCACCACGGACGACGATCTGATCGTCACCTTTACCACCAACGGCAGGACCATGACCTTCACCGAGACGCGGGCTTACTTCGAAAAGTGCGAGGCCGCCATCGCTGAAACCCGGAAGGAAAACGCGTCGTTCAAGTACAACATTGCCAACCTGAAGAACGAAGTGACCGAGATCACCCAGGCCATGGAAGCGATAATGCGCGCCATCGAGGGATGGAGGGAGCTCGCGCGACTGGCGTCGGCGTGTGTGGAGGCAGTCCGCGTCCGGCAGCCTGACCTCGTTCCTTCTGAGCCGCTCGCTATACCAGATCTCCTCAAGGAGGCCTTGCAGCAACTCGATGTTGACTAAGGGCCTGTGCTTCATACTTCTGTAGAGTAGTGCCGTGTAGAGCTGTTCGTAATCTGACTGAGATAGACATGCGTTGTATTGTATGTATGTGGCCTAGCACGCCCCGCGGACCACGTTGTTTCATTTTGCCGTTGTGAAAGGCCTGAAAGGAGGAGTCCAGAAAGTGGCGACCATCTGCGGAAGTCAGCTCGCCCATGGCCCACCACCGCCGTTAACGAGATCGAGGAGACGACAGTCCGACTACCCCCAAGCGGCGGGCCGCCTCGGACACACATGGGGAGCTCACGTTCGGAATCAGTCCGCTCAACCGATCGAAACCCACCTTCCTGGCCCAGCTGGCCTTGATCTCTTGATCGCTTGCCCCCGTTCAGGCAATCTAAGAGATTGCGCCACTGGTCCGACGGCGATACTGACGACAAGTTAATCAAGCAGCTATGCTCTGTGCTTGAGATGATTCGAGCGTCTGCCGCAACTATGATGTAATGTTTCAAATTCACCCAGCGATGCAACAGTCGCGAGCCAACCGTTCCGCAGCATGTCTCCAGCACGCCGCAACCGGTAATCGGCTCTAGAAATCGCCACACTCCTTGGGGTGCTTGGACCATTGGACAACAGTACATCTCAATCTCTCATCTTGCCTCCTCACCCTTCTTCATCTCTCTTTCTTCCTCGGCTTCCCTCATGCCTCTCACCTCTCCTCTCCCGTCTCCTATTGTCACGCGCAACACCCAACCAACCATGCTAAACCCCACCACCCCCACAACCACCAACCTCCCTTCCCTCCACCGGGCGCTCAAGGACGCGCAGGCCCGCATCACCCGCCAGAAGGAGGGCATCGAGCGGCTGCGCCGCGACCGCGACATCCGCGTGGACAAGGTAGACCGCGCCCTCGCCGCCATGGACAGGTGGCACGCCGCCACCGCCGCCACCGAGGCGCGCGAGGCCGCCGCCCGCGCAGTCGCGTCCCCGCCGTCCCTCAGCCCCGAACTCGACGCCACACTCGAGCGCGTGCGCGACCTCGAGGCTCAGCTCGGCGCAAAGCGCCAGGCCCGGCGCGACCGCGTCCGCGCGTGCATGGAGAAGGAGCGCCGATCCCTGCAGAAGAAGGCGACGCTCGCGGGCGCGTGGGTCTTCAAGGCCCAGCTCGAGCTCGAGCACCTGCGCGACGAGCACCGCCTCCTCGAGCGCCGCGTCTTCCTTGAGGTGGCGCAACTCGAGACAAAGTTCGCCACACCCACCACCTCGCCCAAGCGTCCGAGGGACGAGGCGGCCTACGATACCTGCTGTTGCCCCCTGTGCCCGTCGCCCAGCACCCCGACTCGCCCAGGGCGCGTGCGCCAGAGGAAGGTCACCCGCCGCGCCACTCGCCCTCGTTCGATTTCGCCGTTCCCGATCCTCCACAAGTCGCCCATGTCCCACCCTGTTTGCTGAGTGCTAGGTTGCCCTATAGAGCGGAGAAGTGGAGACACAGTATGCATCCGTAGTGTTGTCTTTGGCACAGAGCCACTGCGGCAAAGTGGAGGGAAGGGAGAGGAGGGGTGGCGCAGGGGTGTGCAGGGCGCAGTGCACGCCCCTCTTCGGCACTCGCACTGTGCAGTTCACACTCTGCAACTGAACACTTCCTCATTCTCCTCTATTCTTCTCCATCCACTCACCAGCTCCCCATGTCCGACTCGAACGACGAGGCTGGGCCTAGCCGCCACCCGTTTCACTCGGCTGCGCAACAAATTGACCTTGAAGCGGGCCCTTCCCCAACCTCCGCGCAGACCCCCTCCCAGGCCCCTCCCCACTCCCCCACCCCCGCACCCACCCCCACCTCATCGGACAGCACGCCAGTCCAGACCACCGCGATTCCAAGTCCCCCCGCACCATCGGCAGCCAGCGATCCAAGCGTCTCCGAGCGTGAGCAGCCGGCGGGCACGGGACCCGGGTACACTCTGACCCCAGAGCACGTCCATCTCGACGAGGACGCCCCGATCATGGCCCTCGCCACCATCCGCACCATCGAGCGCAGCATCCACAAGCACGAGCAGATGCTCGCCGTCATGCGCGCCGCCAAGCCCGACTTCTTCGTCGACTTGGACGCTTCCCACTTCCCCACGATGCGCCACTTCTTGCGCGGCACCATCGCCCAGCTCGACACCACGATCGCCACCCTTGGCGGCAAGCTCGCCACCCTCGCGTCGGACACGGCGCAGGCCGAGGCCCTGGTCGAGGAGCAGCGCGACGGCCTCGACGCCATGCGCACCCACTCCGAGGCGCACGCGCTACCGCTGTACGCGGCCCTCGAGGCGTTCCGCACCCGGACCTGGGGCCCTGTGGAGGTGCCCTACCCCCTCCCGCTCGAGCGCAACGGCTTCGTAACCGTGCAGCAGGAGGCGGAGCTGTACGTCTGGGAGGGCGAGGAGTTCAACATGGAGACGGGGTATGTCCCCACGCTCTGGGTGCACCTCGGCGACGAGGTGAATGGGACGAACACGCCGCTGTGGAAGCTGCGGGCAGAGCTTGAGCAGATGGAAGCGGATATCGACCGTCTACGCGCCGGCGTGGACAGTGTCCGCCGCTCGATGGGCCGGTGGCGCGCTAGTATCGCGTGGGGCAAGTCCAACCTCGAGCTGTTCCGCCGCCAGCGGTGCCTCTCGGTTCAACTTGTGGAGGTGGTTGAGCAGTGTATGGTGGCTGTTCGAGAGGGACGTGCGGCCCTCGCCAAGGAAGAGAAGGGGGACAAAGGCAAGGGCGAGGAGCTTTCGCTCCGCTAGGAGCATGGTGTATATGGACGTAGACTCGATGCATACCAGCAGCTGCCAGCTGCGAGCAGGGGCCAGGCAAGGTTTTAGAGGGTTGGTGCGACATGGGAGCCGCGCACAGACACACGCGTTGTGTGCGCAGGGAGACGCGTTGGACTGGTCAGGGCACAGTTGACTCAACACAGAACAATGCTCCTCATCCCTCTCTCTTCCTCTCTCTTCCTCTCTCTTCCTCTCTCTTCCTCTCCTCCTCGTTCTTCCTCTCTTCCTCTCATTCCATCCCATTCCCCAAGGCCCAGCATGGCATTCAACTCGGCCCAACAGCGTACGTCGGCAAGCCAGGCTGTACACCAACACGCAAGCTGACAGCAGCCTCGTCTCTGGTAGCTGCGGACCCCGACGCCGCTCCCGCCACCACTTACGGCACTTCGGCTCCCGATACGACACCCTCAGACCCCAACGACAGAGTCTCAGAGTCGGGTGAGTTTCCTCCAGCCACCCCAGTTCCAGCCGCGCAAGAGTACGCGTACGGCTCGCGACAGCGTCCCGTTCCACCTTCCTCCTCCCTTAGCTCGCCCAGGTGGTCCACCTCCTCACACCACTGCTCTCTCCTCCGCCCTCCCTCTGCTCGCCCGTTCCCTTCACCTCTCCTCCACCATGCTCACCTCCCTGTTCGCCCACCACTCGCCCTCTCCCTGGGACTTTCACTCACCTAGACGACTACGAGACGCTTCTCGAGGCAGCGTACACCGGAACGTGCTCCAGGATTGCCTTCTTCCAAAAGCTTGCGGGGCGTGTCCGGGACGTCGATTCGCACGAGGAGCTCGACGCAATCGCCCGGTGCTCGAACGCGTCCAAGACGGTCGGGGAGACGAGAGCAACCCTGTGCGACAACATCAGCAAAATGGAGGGACACCTCGGCACGCTGAGGGTGCAGATTCAAGGCTTGAAGGTGTCGATGGACCAGATTCGCGACCGCATCACCGAGGCCGATCGGCAGTACGAGGCGCTGGCGATCCCACTGTACGCTGCGGTTGCTGCCTTCCATGCCTCGGGTCCCCAGACCGTCCGCCTTCCCTACCCCCTACCCCTGTCGATCCTCATCCCGTGGACCGCCTCCCTCGACGTCGCGACAAACAATAGTGGCGAGATTACGATCGACACTGCCGTCCCACTCACTTTGGCCGAGCACTGCGCCGCTCTTGCGGTCGTCGAGCAGCGTGCTATCGACCTGCGCGACCTACTCCATGTGCAGCGCAGCCAGATGAGCACCACTCGCGGTTGCACAACCATTCTCCAGAAGACGCTGGAGAAGTACCGAAAGCTGCTGCGGGCGTATGCCGAGCTCGAGGATGCCGTTGGGGAGTGCCTCAACTCCGTGGCAGTGATGCGGGCGAGATTGTCGATGTCGGAGGAGATGGACGCGGGTGCGGCGGAGGATGAGGAAAATGGCAAGGAGGAGATGGCACTGTAGTGACTGTTAGGGGGTAGGGAGATGTGATAAATCGACGTTGGGCCGCGGCTGCGAGCCGAACCATGGACATGAGCGCGGGGATGAGGATAAGTCGATGCCCCTCGTGGCAACTTCTTTGTCGAGTTCCGTCCTTAACGTGAGCAAGAGTGAGGGGAGGCGGCGTTGGTCGTGACCGTGGGTCCACAGGGGGGAGAGGAACAGGGCCGGGGTGTGCCGAGTCCCTCTTGGCGGGAGTATCGGTGTGCGATATCGAGGCTGCTGGCCACCGCGCGTTGAACTTTCGCCAGAAACCGACAGGTCGAGGACTGGCTACCGCCGTCGCTGCCACTCTGGGATTCAGTGTTACCGAATCCCCCCAAAATTCAGCCAGGTGCAAGACACCACACTCGGCCACCGGAAACAACGGCGCCTCCCAAAATTAAACCCACGCCTCGTCGCAGGGGCGCGAGGGCCGCGGCACTACCACACTCGACAATTCTCAGTCCCGAAAACGCGCCATAGCCGCTCACGGTGTTTGCTGCAAAGCCACACGCCGGCTCGGGAGCGTAAGTTGAGGAGGAGGAAGCCACTAGCTGGCCCTGTACTGGACGTGAAAGCGGTGCACTGTCAGCCAGGGCGGTCGATGCCAGCCATTCTACCACGGCAGCCGGGCGGGTGAGTAGAATAGGAGGAGAGGGGACGAGTGAACTTCCCTATAAGATGAGGAGCGGGATTTAGGGGCGCCGGACAGAACGGCGGCACAACGGGGGTGAGATGAATGACGATTGGGTTAGGGAGTACGAGGAGCAGAGAATACATCCACAGGCATCTAGGTACAACGCAAGGGTTTGGTTGAGCAGCGACAATCCGCTAGCCCTTGATCGTGGTCAAGCGGTGCAAGCTTGGTCAGACGACGTCATAATTGGGACTCACGAACACGAAGTGGGGGCGGCAGCAGCAGCCAGCCGTCACGAGGGCGATCCAAGACAGCTTCCATAGACCAGGGGGTGTTCCGCCCCCGCAGTACTCAAGGCGCGGTAGGACTACCGGCGTGTTCAGAGTGGGCTGGCTATTGTTCGGTCCACTACTGTACCACAAGGGCGCAGGGGATGTGACCTGGCCCGAATCTGTCGATCACCGTACGCCCGTCCGAGTGCGCCCTACGTCGATCCAGCTAAGATGCCCCTGGGCCGAGGAGCGTCCACATTGCCGCGGACGATTTCCCGGCCGTCATTTCAGTCCAGAGTCTGGAGCATCCTTGTGCCGGATGACAGATCTCTTCAGTAGGGCGCCGATCAGGGCTCCCCGCGGCTGGGGTGAGTAAGACATTAGACACGAGACAGCAGACAGCGGGTGCCTGGAACGAGTCCGACGCGTCGTTGCCACTTATAATCCCTGGTTGCTTCGGTGGCCCTTGGATGTCTCAGATCCGATGGCCGGCAGCAGGGCTAATAGGGCTGCCCTGGCAGTGGAGAAGGGGCGCGTACTCGAAGCTGGTACGTCGATGTTGCCTGCGCGATGGTTACAGCGTCGAGTGCGGTCGTCGGGGATACCGTGCGGCCTCGTCTGGGAGTGGGGTCTATGCTTAATCCGATCCCGAGACATCAACCGAGGACGATGGGGCAGCGGAGAAGCGTCATAATGTGGCGTCTGGTCGAGGGCTGATCAAGGTCCAACAACTGGATCTAATTGAATCATGGAATCCTGCCCCGGGCCCTAGGGACGTGGAGTTCGAGGGCCAATTTCGCCCCCACTCTCGAGCGTGTGCCACTCAGCAACGCGATGACTGCAGAATAGGGAGCAAGAGGCGTCCTTCGGCACGCATACGGGCTAGTCTCGGCGTGGGACCACCCCTCAAGCACCCTACCGCCTGCGGTGTTCAGGTGCAGAACAGCCCTGAAGATATGTCATGCACGCAGCGAGCTGGAACAGCATAAAAGCAGGTTCGATGCCCCCATGCACCTCCTCGCCCTCATCTCACCACCCAGCTCCCATCCATCTCTTACAGGTGCAGCTTCAACCACCTCAACAACAACAATGCCCGAAACGATCCACTCGGCCCATCAGCCATCATGTGCGCCTCATCAATTTGCCAATCTGACGCCAGACCTTGAGCACCGGCTCCACGCCATCGACCGCGCCGTCGCATGCGTGCGCAGCGACGTCGAGGTCCGCACCACCCTGTACTTTGATGTACTAAGTCAGGTGCTCGGAGGCAACGGCCAGCTTGCCGAGTTTGTCGACGATGTCACGATCCTGGGCGATCTCCAGCGCGTCGGCAGCTACACGCGATCGTTCACACGCCTCCGCGAGGGTCTGGAGGACGAGGTCTCCTGCATGGAGAAGGAGCTCCGCGAGCTGGGCGGCGAAGCAGACCGCATCATGATGCGGTACCTCGAAGCTCGTCACGGGCCACACGCTGCGGGACCCGAGGCTGCTCGCGTCCGTTCTGACTGCTACGTGCAGATGGAGCGTGTACACGACTCACAGGAGCTGATCGAGACGGCACTAAAGGGATGCCGGCGCCGAGTCAATGCACTGCTGCGGGCCTCCTGCAAGGCTGACGCGCTGCGGGTCCTCATCGAGGGATGTGAGCAGGCGTAGTCCCTGCAGTTTGCATTGGGCCTCGCACCTTCGCCTCTTCTCCCCGATCTTCCCCTCGTTTCCCTCGCCTGTCTAGAATGGCCCCGTTGTACCTTGTATACATCCGTTGTAACCTATAGAAATGTAGCCGCGTAGCCGTACACATGCAAGGAGAGCCCTTCGCCTGAGCCCTGAGGAGGGCGGGGATGGATGTGGTTGCATTCTCGTATGGTTGCATTCCCGTATTTTTGTACATTTTCCTGTGTTTACTCGGGAACACCGGTTTCGGCGCTCCCCGCTCTTTGGCACGCTCTTGAAAGATTTCAAGGAAGTGATGGCTACCTCGTTGAGCGTTTGGTGGGTCGGAGTTAACGACTTGCGAGGTTATGCGATCTGCGATAGTGGTTATGCGTTAGTCTCGGTGGCGTTCCGCAGTTCCCACCCATTCATCGCGACTCGAGCGACTCGACAATCGCGTCCAGCCTCGGCACATACTATACCTTTCCACACCCGGGGGGACTAGGTAAACAAGTGTCGCTTCCCGTCCACCACATTTGTATGTACACAACCCTCACCACACCTCAGCTCCCATCCACTCACCGCTGTCCGCCCACCATGGTCAACGACTGGAGCATCGACTTCTCCCGGATTCTGTCCCTGTCGTCATCCTTACGGCGCTCCTCCACCGGGCGTCGGCACACGATCAGCGGCACGACACTCGAGCAGGGCTCGCACCCTTCCTCACCCACGAGCTCTCACGGCTCTGAGCACAGCGCCGATGCCTACCGCATCGCGTGGGAGTGTGTGCTAGCCCACGTCGACGTGGACGATCTCCTCCCCCTCCGCGCGACGTGCCGCGCCCTCCGCCCCCTCGCCGACGTGTACCTCGCCTCGCACGCCGTCATGCACGGCGACGAAGTCGCGCAGGGTCTCGACGTCGTGTGGAGCGCCCACGCGGCGATCAGCCTCACACAGCGCCCCTCCCTCTGGAAGCACGTGCGCGTCCTCGACATCCGCGGGAGCTGCGACTGCGGCGTTGACTGGACGCCCGAGACGCCGTGCCAGTGCCTCCACTCTCTCGGCCTCATCCTCGAGCACATCCTCCCACTCAGGCTCAAGCTCGAGTGTGTGCGCGTGCACATGCGCCGCTTCCGCATCGGCCACCCCTTCCAGTGCAGCAAGCTCCGCGCCGCCCGCACAGTCTACATCACCGACCTGTTCCCCGACAAGGCGTCTACTCTCGTGCTTCCCCTCGCTCCCATTGGTGGGTCCAAAGAGGTCGCACTGAGCATTCTCTACGACTCGGGAGCGGGCTGGGTTGCCCACACCGACTTCAAGAGCCAGCACTTCAACCCCGCCGTCAACTACGCCATCCAGTTCAAGCCCGCGCCACCGCCGCGCCTTCCCGGGTGGTACGGTTCCGAAGTTGGCGGCTCACGTGTGTACGCGTACGAGCACGACGCGGGGCGCCTGGGCGAGAACCTCCTTGGGCATCTGGGTATGCTTGCCGCCAAACACCCGGGCCGCGGGCGCGTGGGGCTCGGTAAGGTCCAGCGCTGGCCTAGCGGGTGGTTCGCTGCCGACGCGACCGTCATCACCCGGCACCGCAGCTATGAGGGCCGTCCATGGAGCGAGGTCGCGCACGTCTTCGCCGACGACCTCTTCGCCATCAAATTCGCCAAGGCAAACGGCGTGCCCGTCCACTCCCTCCCCCCCGCGAAGCAGCACGAGCTCTTTGCGCGCGCCGCCGAGCGCTTCTTCACCGTCCCGCGGCTGCTCCTCGAGGGGTCGTGCCTGTGCGGATGTGGCCTTCTGAGCTAGTAGCCGGGCTTGCACTCTCGGGAGTCGTTGTACCAGCCTGGGAGCTGGGAGCTTGCAGCTTGCGGCTGGATGAATGACGTTTGTATGTACACATAAATTCGGGCTAAACGGCGATGTTCTCGGAACGCATTCCTCGTTCCTGGCGGGTTACAACGCGACGCGCGACTGCCTTTTGCTTTGCAACATTTCTCATCCCCGACGCAATCTCCGTCATCGGCGGAGCGGGTCGCGCCGCCGATCAAGAACAGCATGCATGCATGCATTCACGGTGTAGTTGGGTGATGGCGAGTCTGATCAAGTCACGTGAGTGTGGAGGGAGTGCCAAGAGGGCCCCGCAACCCCGTGCGTTGCAGTAGCGCACGAACCTCTCCCCGAACCCCTGACAATCCTCATCCACCGCACCCATCGTCGTCCATCCTCTCTCACTCTCTCACTCATCCACTCCTCCATCTTGCTGCTCTTCTTGCTCATCTACACTCGACATCGCATCTCACCTCCTCACCATCACCCACGCTGCCGTCCCACGCCCACTACTCCCTCCCGCCCTCCCCAGGGCGGGCAGCCAGCCCCACGTCACCCACCTCGACGCCCTCCCTCTCCCCCGACTCGGCGACGATGCCCCTCGCGCCCTCGCCTCCCTTTCCCTCCCTCTCCACCCCCATCACACCCTCGGAGCCCTCCCCAACCCGCCGCCGCCCATCCACAACATCCGTCCCCTACCTGTCGACTGACTTGCCCTCCCCCGTCTCAACCGCGCCATCAACACCCACCACCCGCCGCAGTTGGAAGCCCGTGATGCCCTCGATCCTCGGCAAGATGCGCACGTCGATACGCACGAGCGGCGCATGGAGCCCCTCAGA
>JAMALN010001060.1:0-12263 GCA_023630115.1 Cutaneotrichosporon sp. PK4640 | reverse complement strand
GAGAGAGTGAGTGGGATGGATGAGGGATGGAGGAGAGATCAAGAGATGGCGGCGAGGACGGTTTCCAACTTTCCAACGACTGGTCGGCTCGGATGACTTTGCAGCGCCGCCACCCAGCCCAGCTCCGACTTCCACCCTACACCCGCCTACCTCCACCCCCACTTTATTTTCCACCCCAGGCACACGCCCACCCACTCTTCGCCCGCCTAATTTACCCCGCCCACTACCCACCTCCACCCACGTGGCCACGTGGGATGCATTTGCCTCCGCGGCATTCCTCCACCGGCCATGTTTTGAGATTGTCAGTTTTGGTGGACTGCCTCCACTGCGCGACTGCAGCTGATACACCTTCCCTCCATCTACTCATCTCACCCATCATTCACCATGGTCGGCACCCCAGGCCCAAGTAGAAAACAGCGCAAGCGCACAGCCGGCGCATCCGGCGCCTCCACCCCCACCAAGCCCGCCAAGCAGCCGCGCCTCGACGCCGACGACGATGCCAGCGACGTCGACATGCCGACCGGGCCACCCTCCCGCGACCCCATGAAGGCGCTCGACGACGCCGAGCGCGCGGGACAAGGCGTGCACGACGGGCCAGTGGAGGAGGCGGACGGGATGGTGCCCGGCGTCGCGCCCGTCCGCGCAGACGAGTTCAGCACCGAGGCCGAGCGCGAGGTCGCCGGCGGCACCGGCCTCGCCGGGGAAGAGGCGGGCATGAAGCTCGTCCACTCGGTGCGCCACCAGGTCGCCCTGCCCCCCAACTACCCCTACGTCCCGATTGCCGAGCACAAGCGCCAGGACCCGCCGGCGCGGACGTACCCCTTCGAGCTGGACCCGTTCCAGCGCGTCGCGACGAGCTGTATCGAGCGCAGCGAGAGCGTGCTGGTGTCGGCGCACACGTCGGCCGGCAAGACGGTCGTCGCCGAGTTCGCCATCGCCACATGCTTGCGAGACGGGAAGCGTATCGTCTACACGTCGCCGATCAAGGCGCTGTCGAACCAGAAGTTCCGCGAGTTCCAGGAGGAGTTCGGCGAGGAGAACATTGGGCTGATGACTGGTGAGCTTACAATGTGTGGGAGGAGCTGACAGCAGGCGACGTGACAATCAACCCCTCCGCATCGTGTCTTGTCATGACGACCGAGATTCTGCGGTCGATGCTGTACCGCGGCTCCGAGGTGGTGCGCGAGCTCGCGTGGGTCGTCTTCGACGAGGTGCACTACATGCGCGACAAGGACCGTGGCGTTGTGTGGGAGGAGACGCTCATCCTCCTCTCGCACGCGGTGCGCTGCGTCTTCCTCTCCGCCACCATCCCCAACTCGATGGAGTTTGCCGAGTGGTGGTGCCAGACACATGAGCAGCCGTGCCACATTGTCTACACCGACTTCCGCCCCACACCCCTGCAGCACTACCTCTTCCCCACCGGCTCTGAAGGCATCTACCTCGTCGTCGACGAAAAGTCCAACTTCCGCGAGGACAACTTCCAGAAGGCGATGGCGGCGTTAGCGGCCAACAAGGGCGAGGACAGCGCCGACCCCAACGCCGGCGCCGGGCGCAAGGGGAACAAGACGCGCAAGGGTGCGATGAAGGGCGGCACGAGCGACATCTACAAGATTGTCAAGCTCGTCATGAACAAGAACCTCAACCCCGTGATTGTGTTCGCGTTCAGCAAGCGCGAGTGCGAGGCGCACGCCATGCAGATGAGCAAGATCGACATGAACACCGAGGACGAGGCCAAGACTGTGGAGCAGGTGTTTGAGAACGCGATCGCGGTGTTGTCCGACGACGACCGCAAGCTGCCCCAGATCGAGCATCTCCTCCCCCTGCTCAAGCGCGGCATCGGGATCCACCACGGCGGCCTGCTTCCCATCATGAAGGAGGTCATCGAGATTCTCTTCCAGGAGGGGTTACTCAAGTGTCTCTTCGCCACCGAGACCTTCTCTATCGGTCTCAACATGCCCGCCAAGACTGTAAGCTGCATCGCACTGTTCTGAGCTAACCCCAGGTCGTCTTCACGGACGTGCAGAAGTTCGACGGCAAGGACTTCCGCAACCTCTCGGGCGGCGAGTACATCCAGATGTCGGGCCGTGCCGGTCGTCGTGGTCTCGACGCGCGCGGTATCGTCATCATGATGGTCAACGAGAAGCTCGAGCCCGAGGCCGCCAAGGGCATGGTCAAGGGCCAGGCGGATCGCCTCGACTCGGCCTTCTCGCTGGGGTACAACATGGTGCTGAACCTGATGCGCGTCGAAGGCATCAGCCCCGAGTACATGCTCGAGCGGTCGTTCCACCAGTTCCAGAACTCGCTGAGCATCCCGGCGCTCGAGGCGCAGCTCAAGGCGGCGGAGAAGGAGCGCGACGCGATCACTGTCGAGCGCGAGGAAGAGGTGAAGGAGTACTACGAGCTGCGGGAGACCCTCAAGACGCTCGGGGGCGACTTCAAGGCCGTGATCAACCACCCCGACTACGCGCTGCCGTTCATGCAGCCCGGGCGGCTGGTGGAGATCAAGGACGGCGACCGCGACTTTGGGTGGTGCGTCGTCGTGGCGTACCACAAGGTCGAGAACCCGAAGCGGGGGCGGCAGGTGGTGGGCCCCAACGACCCTCCGCAGAAGCACTACGTGCTGGACGTGCTCTGCCGCGTCGCGCCGGGCACCGAGATCGGCAAGCCCTCCTCGGACGCGGCCAAGGCGGCGCGCCCGGACGCCAAGGGCGAGGTGGCCATCATCGGCGTGACGATGGACACGGTGCAGAGCATCGCGCACATCCGCCTCAAGATGCCAAACGACCTGCGCGCCCGCCAGCAGAAGGAGCAGGCGTACAAGCTCGTCGACGAGGTCAAGCGCCGCTTCAAGGACGGCATCACGCTCCTCGACCCCGTCTCCAACCAGGGCATCAAGGACGAGGGGTTCCGCAAGCTCGTGCGCAAGATCAAGGTGCTCGAGGACCGCGTGGGCTCGTTACCCATCGCCGAGGACCCGGCCCTGCCGGCGCTGTTTGACGAGTACGACCGCAAGGCCGCGCTCGGGACCAAGGTCCGCGAGCTCAAGAAGCGCATCTCGAGCGTGCAGGACGTGCTGCAGCTCGAGGAGCTCAAGTCGCGCAAGCGTGTGCTCCGCCGCCTCGGGTTCGTGGAGGGCGAGGTGGCCACCGTCAAGGGGCGCGTGGCGTGCGAGCTGAGCACGGGCGACGAGCTGCTCCTCACCGAGCTCATGTTCGGGGGCACGTTCAACGACCTGGCGCCCGAGGCGCTGACGGCGCTGCTGTCCTGCTTTGTCTTTGACGAGAAGGTGAGCACACTCGAGTGGAGAGAACTAACCCCAGTCCGAGGCCAAGACGCAGCTCACCGCCGACATCGCCGCCCCCCTCCGCACGCTGCAGGAGACGGCGCGGCGCATCGCGCAGGTCTCGAGCGAGTCCAAGCTCCCCCTCGTGGAAGACGAGTACGTGCAGAGCTTCAAGGTCGAGCTCGCGCCGCTCGTGCACGCGTGGTGCAAGGGCGCACCGTTCTCCGAGATCGTCAAGATGACGGACATCTTCGAGGGGTCCATCATCCGCTCGCTGCGCCGCCTGCTCGAGCTCCTCCGGCAGCTCGTGAGCGCCGCCAACGTGATCGGCAACGCCGACCTCGAGGCCAAGTTTACAAAGTGCATCGAGATTACCGAGCGCACCAACTCGGTCGTGTTCAACCCTTCGCTCTACCTGTAGATGATTGTATGCATTGTGCGGACGAGGGTGGGAAGGCTGTTTGGCATGTTGTGGGGTGAGACACGGCAGAGATTGGTTACCAGCGCCGTGAATAGCCGGTGGTTTGGTGGCTCTCACTGCACTGTTCAGCCTGGAATCTGAACATCGCTAAGAGTCGGTCAACCGGCATCAATGGCCAGTCCCCTCACCGTATGGGGGTTTCACCCAGCCGCAGTGCTGTTCACCGGCCATAGCGCTGTTCACCCGGTCCAGCAAGCAATGCTGTGAGCCCTCGCCCGACAGCGGGCTCTGACGGCGCCATTCTCACATGCGCACCTCATCCCACATCACAAGTTGCCTCACACTCCGTTTGCAAGGCATGCGGTTGTGGCTCTTGGTCAACTGGTCTAATCGCCCTCGAGAACTTCAGTGAGCCACAGCTGACTTGGCCTGGAGTCAGACTCCCCACCTCACGGCCAGATGACAGGAACGTGGCCGAAGCCATACACCTTTAAACTATAAAATCCGCTAGAAGAATTACAGAGTATAAACTCCTCCCGAACACCTTCCGGACCAAGACTAGGGGTTGGCGCGCAGCGCGGCCCGCGCTGGCTGTGGGTCCACTATAGCCGTGAGACCCTCGACCGCGAGCGCGTCGGCCTCTTGCTGTGCCACGCTCGCCTCGCCTCGAGGGAGCCACACAGTCGGCGTAGGGAGCAAAAGCTCGGGCGGGTAGATGAGCCCACGCGCTGCGTCAGCCGGCGGGGTAATCACCACGCTGGTCTCGCTGGCCGCGAAGGCGTCGGTCACCGCGGCGTTGGGGTTGGCCTGCATGGCACGCTCGACCGAGACGGAGTCGTCGATCGCGTCTGTCGAGAACGGCAGGGGGTTGTCGGACCCCAAGCGCCCTAATCCAGGCAGCAGGAGGTGGAAGCGCGCCAGGGCCGAGTGGTCGGACTCGACTCTTTTGTGGAAGGTCTCGTTCTCGGATGAAGAGTCGTCGGTTAAAGAGACATTGGAGAAGCACACGGCCGGCTTGCGGCGGTGAAGGAAGACGGTGAGGAGTTCGGAAGCGGCGACTGCGAGAATGGCGACGCCCAGGGCCGCTCCTCCGAGAGCCCACTCTCGCCTGGAGAGAAGGACGAGACCAAAGACGAAGGGCTGCAGGCCTGCTGCCCATCCAAGCCGCCGGACAACCCAGAGAGCCATTGTGCCGTTCGACATGCCCCCCCTGGTGACACAGAGGACTCTTGTCGTGAGGCACTGGTGTGCAACAAGAGAGAGGTAGGCGAGCAGCAGCACTGGGACCGCAATGAGCGGGAAGACCCCGCTGAGCGCGGAGAGGTAGAAGATGCCAGCGAGGAGTGGAGCGATGGCTCTGGCAGGGTGGTAGTTGGGAGGCTGGTTGACTGGCGTGAGCAACATGGCTGGAGGGAACATTGCAGCTTCAACTCACGCTGGAGCCTTTGTCGGGGTGTTGTGGCCTTGCGCCGCTGCAGGATCCACTTGAACAGCCGTCGAGGCTGAAGGATCTGGAAACCCGGGAGTATGATGCAGAGTGTAATGACGAGAACGAGGCAAAGCCATGCTGGGGTGAGCTATGGCTCAGCAGACTCAGCTCACAGATGAACATGATCCCGTCAGCTGTGGCGCGTGCCTTGTGGGTGTCTTTGGCGTACGCGTCGACACCGTACAGGATTGCACCAAGGGCGATGACCCAGACTGTCCCGACGACCAGCTGGGGTTAGCTCGAGTGCGGAACCGTGTAAGCTCACGAGCAGGTAGGTGACCCCCTTGAGGGTGAGAAGTCGCAGCTCAGAGTAAGTAGCAGGCCTAATCTGCTTTGCCAAGTCTGGCGTCAGCAGCCATTTCGACCCTCACTCACGCTGCACGAGTGCGATTCCAGCGGAGACAAGAAGAATGATGGCGATGGCGGGCACCAGGCTTTCCACCACGCCGGTCCCGAAGCCGTCGCTGCGAGCCAGCGGCTTGAGGAAACCGAGGTAGCTGGCGAAGCCCGGTGCAGAAGCCACAGCGAGGCCCATAAAGGGGATGACTGCGGTCAGCCGAGGCCCCCATGCCAAACTCACAAATAAGGGCAATAATTCCTCCGACGCCCGTGACGTTGATCCAGAAGTCGCGGTGGCCCACGGGCTCGCCCAGGTTGTCCCAGAGAATGTCCTCCTTGGTGCGTCCTGGGAGCTCGACGGAGCTTGGGAGCGAAGTCACCCCGCGGCCGACGATGATCCAGCCCACAGTGGCACCGGTGCCACTCGCAACATCCTTCATGGCGTCCTGCTGCGCCTTGTCGATGCTGGCATTCAACTTGCGCAGGCTCGCCCGAGTCCACGTGACTTTCGCTTTGGTGTCTGCCAGCTTGGAAGGGGCTAAAGTAGACTGGGGACGTGAGGCGAGGGGCTGGTAGTCCCGAATAGTGGAGGGCGGGGTGAGGTCGGAGGAGAGCGTTATGTACGACTCGCGGTTGCGTCCTTCCTCGAGAGCAGCCACGAGATCCTTGGCAGAGGTCTGCAGTGCCTTTGGAAGACTGCCGGCGGTGCCGAGGATGTTCGCAGTAGGGGCGAGGTCCTTGGGTGGCTCCGGCGCGTTCGCAGGCAGGAAGGTCCCGTCCGTGTCGCGGACGATCGGGTCGCCCACGTTGAACTTGCCCGACCGCCGCAGGACCGAGTTGCGCTGGTTGACCTCTAAGAAGGCCGACCCGCCCTCACCTGGAGGGTCGAAGTCGGCAAGCTGCCCGGTGATCGATCCAGACGACGAGGTGCTGTCCATCGGGTAGGAGAGCCGGCGGTTGATTTCGTCGGGAGTCGTCTGGTTGGTGCTCCCGGGAGTGGTAGGGTTCGCAGGGAACGACGTGATGTAGAGGGACTCGGCCTCCTCCAGGACGTTGAGGACGTGGGCGCGCTCCCGGGCCATCTCCTTGATCTTGTCGAACCGACCGATGGCAAACACACCTGCGATGCTGCCCTCGTCTCTCGGTCCCGCGTTGAGCCGCCGGCGAATGCCGGTCTCCGTCATCCCCTTCCATGCCGGCGCCTTGGACGCGGGGATGAAGACCATACTCTGTCCGTCGCTGGCCTCATCGTAGCGGACGGCGTAGGCGCTGAGCTTGGCGTACGCCCGCCACACGATGAAGAGCGTCCCGCCGACAGACAGCACCGCCATGACGACGAGGATGGCGATGAGGCGTATCCGGGAGCCGACCATTGCCGCAGTCACGCTCGAGACATCGCGGGTGACGAGGATTGCCCGGGACGCTGGGGTGCCGGGAGGCGGGTCGTGGGCGTTGAGAAGCCGGAGGAGAGACAGGTCTGTGAGGCTGCCGAGCTTTCCTCCCCGCTCATTCTGGGGCGTCGTGTAGAAGAGGTGGGGTACGTTCGCGATCGACAAAGGAAGCAGGATGCCGACCCCGACTACGGCCGAGAGCGCCGCGATGCCGAGTGCCGATGCGCCAACATGGGCCATCACCTGGGCGTCGGAGGCGGGCGCGTTGAGCGGGGGAAGGTGGAGGAAGGGGAGGAGGGTGGCTGCCAGCGTCGCTGCTGGAGGCCGGGAGCTGGGGTCAGATATCGTCGACCTTCAACAATCTGGACGTACCCAGGTGGTAGGAACCATGAGCGGGGCGCGTACAGCGCAGTAAGGCGGGTGCGGAGAAGCGCCCACAGACCCCAGAGGAGGGCGCCAGCGCCGATCGCGAACGCCGCGGCAACAACCGTGCCTTTCGCTTGATAGTCCCACTGCGTGAACCCCGGATTCGCAGGGGCGTGTGTTGTGAGTGGGGATGCGATGGACGATGCCGAGGCGGTTACGGCCTGGGAGGTGTGGAATGCCGTCGGAGCAGGGGTGGGGGTTGGGGTGAGGAGGGGCGCCACTGTGCCTGAGGCCGCTGCGCTTAGCGAGGACGCCACCAGGGAGACGGAGGCCTCTGGGCGGGGAGTGGAGGTGTCGCGAGTAGAGGAGGAAGAGGTGCGGGTCGTCCGGAGGGAGGTCGTGCTGGTCGTGGAGGGGAAGGTTGGGGAGGCGCAGAGCGAGCCCCACACCGACCACGGGGGGTAGACTATTCCCTGGCTGCCGAGCCAGTCGTAGTGCCCCGCGTCGGTGAGATACCACTCCTGGGTAAACCATTCGGCTGGCGTCAGCAGAGGACTTGGGCCCGGGTGGGAGGTGATGAGAGGCGAGGAAAGTGGAGGGCCGGGAGGGGGAGGGGTGTAGGGTGGCGAAGACACAAACATGGCCAGTCCCGAATGTCGCCATTACACTGCCACGCATGGCCGCCCTGCCGACGCGCCGGCATGGAGTGTTGACGTGGATGAGGTTGTGCGTCGGCGCCGGAGTGGGTGGGCGTAGTGTGCAGTGTGTAGTGAAGAGAAGGCTAGAGTAGAGTCATGAACTGTAACGAGCGTGTGTGGGTGTGTGCAGGGAAGGTGGGAGGGGCTGCGGCCTGCGGAATGCCGAGGGTCTGGGCGTGCGTGTGTGGGGGTCCAGGCCAGCTAGACGGAGACGGAGACGCGGGAGGAGAGAGAGGAGGATGGAAGGGTGGAAGGAAGAGCGGGCGCGTTGGACGCCGAGGGCGGCGAGGGGCCGAGAGGCGATGAGTTGATGGTCTATTCAAGACGCGTGTCAATGGAGATCTCTGTTGCTCTGTTGCTGGGGTGCAGAGCGACGCGCGGGAGAGTCTCGACTGGTGCGAGGGGCAGGTGCGAACGTGCGAGAGGGGTGAATGCAAGCATGCATCGACTGCACAGACCTCTTGATACCCCCGAAACCTCACATCTCCTCCTAGACTCCTACGTTCCTACCCGCAGGCCGCAGGTTGGCTTGCATTCATGGTCAATGCGCAAGCCACATAACACTCCATTCCTCACCTTGCCATCTCCGTCCCATCCTCGCACCTACTCACGTGCTCACATTCCAACACCTACCGCAATCAAACGAGACACGCAGTGCATTGCTTCTGGTGACACGACAGAGATAGCGTGCGTGCCACCACTACATTCTAGGCTCTAGGCTCCGGGTTGATCCTGCTTGTACTTGTTCAGGATGTCCAGTGCAGTCGTCCCGCCGCTCGAGCTCGAGTTGCGCTTCCGTGACAGCGACAGGCCGCTCAGAAACCCCCCTGTGCTGGTGGGTGTCGGTGCGTCGCTGTTGCCAAGAGGGGATGGCCGGAAAGGGTCCTCCGCCTTGCCTTTGAACCCGGTGGCACTCTTCGGGCTCGCAGTCGCAGCCGGACTTCTCAAGCTCGCGGCCGAACCCTTGGTGCTGAGCCGACGGCTGGCGGGAACAGGCGCGCCGACGCCACCCAGGCCATGGTCCCCGAAGCTCGAGGGTGACGGCGATCCCTCCACCGACGTCGCGACCGGTGCCGCGGGCGCGCCCTTCGCAGCGCTGATCGGTATGGGGAGCGTGCTCCCAGCACGCGCAGCGGACCCAACGCTGCTGGCCACGCTCGAAGGTCTGACGAGGGAAGCGGCAAAGTCACGTGCGGGCGGGGACGCGTTGCTGGTCAGACTGGCGCGGTGGGAGCGCCGAACAAAGGCCGCCGATGGGGAGAAAGGTGTCGTCGGCGAGGAAGGGGGTGGAGGCGGCGAGACCATATACTTCCTTTCCAGGATAGGCGGGGAGCGAGCCTCAAGCGAACGGCGAGGTGACTTGTCAAGAGGCAGAGGCGGAGGCGAGCGGGCGTCAAGCGAGCGACGCGGGGTTGGCTCGCGCGGGGGAGGAGACCGCGTGTCCATTGACGTGCGGGGCGAGGCGCCGGCGCTCGACTGGTCCTGAGGAGACGAACCCTGTGGTGCCGGTGATGCGATCGGGGAGTGCACGGCAGAGTTAATCACTGAGTGGACTGCAGAGTGGACTGCAGACCGAGGCTGCGGCGACAGCGGCGCTGGTGGCGAGGGCTGGGTCTCGGATATCCGGGGAGGAGGAGACGGTCTCGCCGACGGGGACGACGAACCGCCCTTGGACGGCGAGACACTGCGTTGGCGAGCGACTGGATGGCTGACCTGGCGCTTCGGCTGAGCGGGCTTGGGCGCCGGGACGCTCGATGACATGGAGCGACGCGACAGGCGCGGCTGCCCAGGCTGCCACTCCTCGACATGGTGCGAGTAGTACCGCAGGCCCTCGGCCAGGCCGTACGGGTTGGTCTCTGGCGACTGGTGTCAGTTTTCACGAAGAAGTGCCCAACTTACGTCTCCGTTCACGACTGCCTCGTCTGTCGCTGTGATACGAGCAAGGTAGTAGTCCTTGCCCACGAGTTGCTGGCGTATGGGGTCGGTCACCTTGAGGAAGTGATGCGGTGCCGAGATGTTGAACGCGGCCCATGCGTTGACGGCGGCATTGCGCGTGGGGAGGAACAGCACGAGGTCGCCCTTGCCAAAGCTCGAGATGGTGATCTTGCTGCGCGATAGCTCGCGGTACGTCTTGCAGCTCTTGGACAGCTTGCGTGCGAGGTTGATCGTGCGCAGAACCGCGTCCGCAAATGCCTCCAGCTCGAACCCGCTGGCGCTCTCGAGGCAGCGTGTGAGCACCGACGAGTTGTTCATGTCGATGCTGCTCGCCGTCGAGCCGGCGAGAGCAGGAACAGGGAGCTTGGGCTTGGAGGGAAGCGAAAGACTGCCCGAGATGGTCGTCGAGGACGAGATGGCGAGCATGAGGCGTTGGCACGCCTCGTGGTACTTCCCCGCGAGAATGACGGCATCGCGCGCAATCTCAGAGTTGTGGCTCCCCTTCTTCTCGGCGGAGGCGCTCGCGTCCTTGGCATTGGCGAGCTCGTCCGATAGCAGTGTCTCGCGCCGCTGCACATCCCGGAGCTGGGCCTTGGTGAACGACAGCTCGGCCTTGAGACCATCCTCGCGCCGGACGTGGGCGTTCTTCGCAGCATTGAGCTTCTCGTTGAGCGAAGTGCGAACAGTCTCGATCTCCTTCGTGAGCGTGAGGTTCTGGTGCTCAAGAACAGCGCGGTCGCCGTCCGCCTCGGCGATGTGGTCGCGCATCAGTCGCTCGGCCTCGGCCGACTGGTTCTTGAGCGCCTGGTCGCGCTCGCGCTGGGCCTCGATCAGCTGGTTCGACGTCGCGTCCAACTCGGCGCGAGTGCCGGCCAGCTCCGACTCGTAGTTGGTGGCCATCAGCTGCGCCTCGCCCAGGTCGGTGATGATGCGCGTCCGCTCCTCCTGCATCTCGCGGATCTGGAAGATGAGCGTCTGCTCCGCGCTGCGCAGCCCGTCGACGTCGAGGAGGGCTTCCTGTAGCCGCACGCCGAGGTCGTTGATGCGGTCCTTCTCCTGCTGCGCGTCGACCTTCATCGCGGCGACGAGCTCCTTCTGCTCCTCGAGTGCCATAGAGAGCTCCTCGCACTCTCTGCTCTTGTCGTCGAGCTCGGTCGCGATATGCTGCCGCGCTTGAACCTCCTCGCTCAAATCGGTTCGGAGGCGGACCTGCTCCACCTGCATCTCGCCCTGCCGGTTCTGCAGCATGTTCACCTTGCGTTCGTGGCGCTCCTCGAGGTCGCGGATGTGCTGTTCCATCTCCGCGACGCGGCTCTTGTACTCGGCGTTCTCATCGCGCAGCTCCTGTAGCTCATTGGGGGCAGCTGCTGAACTGGCCGCGGCCTGGTCCAGCTCCGCCGTCGTCTGGGTAGTCAACGACTCGAGCGAGGTCATGAGTGCCTTGACCTGGTCGAGCAGCGACGGAATAGGGTTGTCCGTCTCCTGGAGATCTTGGAACTCTGGGTCGTCACGGATGCGCTCCAGCGAAGCGACAAGCTCCTCGATGTCCTTGGAGGTAACGCCCGTGTGCGCGAGGATGTCAGAGTTTGGGAAGGTGACGTTTACCCTCGCGACCTGGCTCTCCTCCAACGCGGTGATCTCCCACGGCAGCATGTTGTCCGACTTGTGTTGCTGCCGCCGCCGAGCCTCTTCCGCAAGCGCGGCGTTCAGCGTCTGGGATAGCCGAGTTGCCCACTCGGTCAAGGCGGCGGCAAAGCTCTTGCGATGGACGATCTCGATGATGTTGGCAGCATACGCGAAGGGCATGTTGTGTAGCCGTTCAAGGTGGGGGAAGGCGTTCTTCTGCCGCAGGTCGAGGTCGAGGTCGGTCATGGGTCGCGCGAACTTGGTGATGCGGACTTGGTAGCTTGCGATCCCTCTTAAATAGACGTGTAGGTCTAGGGTGAAGTCGTTCTTGACTGCTGTCATGCCAGCGAGGTCTTCGCGCATGGCCTGGTCGAGATCTCGAAGGTCGTGGTCCGCTTCCGCTGCTGTCAGCTAGCGCCGAGCTGTGGCAGCTCACCGTCACCCGCCTGTAGCAACGCCTCCACTTGTTGGATCGCGAGATCGATGCGCTCAAGCGCCTCCGTGAATTCGTGCTCGACACCGATGATGCGGTGCTCGGCCTGTTGCCGGTCCGCGTCCGACTGGATGGCCAACTCGTCCATCTCGCTGAGCACGGTGTTGTACCGGTTGACGTAGTCCACTTGGCGTCAGCAGGGAATGCGCGAGCAACTCACAGTGAGCCACCTGGCAGTGATTCCTAACCTCCTCCATCTTCTTTGTGTGGATCCAGTCGACG
>JAMALN010001059.1:0-12276 GCA_023630115.1 Cutaneotrichosporon sp. PK4640 | reverse complement strand
GGCCACCCGCCGATGGGGGCGCTGGCGCTCGACCGACCTGCCTGCTGTATCATTTGTCCCGGCGTCTGTCCGGCACGACCGCCGCTCCCATGTCGCATACGTAGTCCATAGATGCGGGTGTATGTTTGAGTGTGATTCTCGTGAAGGGTTGTGAGGCTGGCCAACATGACGATGACGTCGGAGCGTCCCTGCAGAGACACCCCGGAGGCCCATGATCCGCAGTCCGTCACGCAAGTGGCGTTGGCTCGCCATTGTGGCGGCGATTCGTGTCAGTGCGTTGTCCATCTCATGCATCTCACACGCTTCCATCGGGTCCCGTTCATTCGGATGCAGAACATGCTCCCAACCTTCAACCTTCACCTTCCATGGGCACTTGGACACAGTCGGCGACCCCTTGCCCACCCACTCCAGAACAGCGGACCACGCCCGCCAGCCCCCCATTAGCTGGTCTCCTTCGGTCACCGATCACCCGTCTCACACGCTGGGTCCGGACCCAATCGAGCCGCGGAATGTGGCTGCTCGCCACCGATTGGACCAGACCATGACGACGGACGGCATTCCGATGCGGCGACGCCACGATCCCCGCCTAGCTCGTCGGGCGTCTCATAGGTGTCGGGGGCGGGGACCCGGAAGTGTCGGCACTCGCGTGATGAATGTGCTGGCTGAGGCAGCAATTGAGACGAGGTGGAGGCCGCCGAACGTGCAGATCACTCCGTCACCGATCTTCGGGGTCGAGGCCTGCCTGCGCAGTGTCCACCTTGCGCCCCTCCTTTGCCTCTATTAAGCATCTCCTCCGCAGATCCGCAGATCCGCAGATCCGCAGATCCTCAGTGTGCTGTATGCTTCTCCCCGCCTCGGCCGCCTCACTCACACGGTGTTGATGACCCGACACGATCCTCTCGTCATTCCGATCCTCGACGTCAACAAAGCAAGTGCCACATCCGAAATCCCCGCGGCCCGTTCCTGAAACCGCCTCGCATCCTCCCAAAATTGGTCACGTGGCTATGCTCCCGCCCCGCCCCCTGCTCACCACCACAGTTTTGGTGGTCGCTGCATCCTCCTCCATCCATCAACTAAAAGGACCCCGTCGACCTCTTCGCGTCGACTTTCTCCCCCCAAAACTCAACAAATCGACATAATGGCTGAGGGTGCTGGTGCTCGTGGTGGTGAGTCCTTCGCGAGGAGGAGCGGACGCCCGCCGCTGGGCCGGGAAGACGGATGGTGCCGGTGTGGCTGAGGTCGCGCGCGCGGCTTTTCTTCCACGCCTCGTCGAGCGCCCCTCCGGACACTGCGCTGCGGCACTCGGTGGCCAGCGGAGCAGGTAGCGGACGTCCGCTTGTCTAGAGACGGCGTTTGAGGCGAGATCGGCGCACTTGAAGCGACATCTGGGCCGATTTCGCCCATTTTTGCACCATTCTGCTCCCCCTGCCTTCCTCTTCCGCGCTCTGCACCTCTTTGAACGATGCTGATGCGGGCTTCGGCCGTGGTGCGTCTCGTGGTGGCCCCCGTGGCCGTCGTGGTGCCCGTCGTGGCCCGAAGCGTGACGAGGAGAAGGAGTGGTGAGTCCAATTTGAAGACGGAGGTGATGAGCGAGGATCTGCGGTAGCGAGGCATCGGAAGGGCCTTGCCGAACGCGGTCACTCCTCTGCGGGCGCGATGGAAGCTGGCCAAGTCGGGAGATGAAGCAGTCGACCGTGACCGTGGGCAACCCCGGACATGGTGTGCCTGCTCCACTCTCGTCGTGGTCCAACATCGCGCTGGTTGCCTACGCGCCCCGATCCCCTCCCACCTCCGTCTACGTGATCTCTTTGTTTCCCGCTGACATCTAGGGTCCCCGTTACCAAGCTCGGCCGCCTTGTGAAGGACGGCAAGATCAAGTCGATGGAGGAGATCTACCTCTTCTCGCTCCCCATCAAGGAGTACCAGATCATCGACCTCTTCCTCCCCACCCTCAAGGACGAGGTCATGAAGATCATGCCCGTCCAGAAGCAGACCTCGGCCGGTCAGCGCACCCGCTTCAAGGCCTTCGTCGCCGTCGGTGACTTCGACGGCCACGTCGGTCTCGGTGTCAAGTGCGCCAAGGAGGTCGCCACCGCCATCCGCGGCGCCATCGTCCTCGCCAAGCTCTCGGTCGTCCCCGTCCGTCGCGGCTACTGGGGCTCGCACATTGCTGAGCCTCACACCGTCCCCATGAAGGTCTCGGGCAAGTCGGGCTCGGTCATGTGCCGCCTCATCCCCGCCCCCCGCGGTACCGGCATCGTCGCCGCCCCCGCCTCGAAGCGCATGCTCCAGATGGCCGGTATCCAGGACTGCTACACCCAGTCGAAGGGCTCGACCGCCACCCAGGGCAACTTCCTCAAGGCCACCGTCTCGGCCCTCTCGAAGACCTACCAGTTCCAGTCGCCCGACCTCTGGCAGGTTATCCCCGTCGGCCAGACCCCCTACGACGAGTTCTCGAACCACCTCGCCATCGCCGCCCGCAAGGCCGCCGCTTACTAAGCGACGCGCTGTTTGTAGTGTGTGTGCTCCAGATGTCATCCAGTTTGGCATGACCGTTGCGTGTAGGATATGGCAGATGTGCAGTGTTGCAGTGTGGGCGTGTGCATGAGGAGCTTGATAGTGGCCTGATGGTGAGGTTCATTTTCAGCGAGTTTGGCGCTGTTGAACTGCAAAATGCCACTTTGCACTTTTCTCACGTGACCTGCCACGCGAGAATGACGTGCCTGTGGAGGAGGATCTCATGAGTTGGGTGGCGACAAGTGTTGGATGGGATGGCGGTGTGTGTTTACCCTCGATTCCCTATAATCCGCCCTCAAGAACCAAGCAGACTGCGCAGCGTGCGTCACTCTCTACTCTCTTCATCTCTCTCACTCTCACTCCTTCTCCATCTCCCACCACCAGTCCTTTATCCAACGCCCTCAACAATGCTCGGCGGAACACCACGCTGCGAACGCTGCGGCGGTCTCGTCTACCACGCCGAGCAGGTCATGGGCCCCGGCCGCCGCGTGAGTCCGGGTGATCCCCATAACGGAGGGGCACGCGACTGATCTTCCACCTCCGGCTCTGGGCTGCAGAGCTGACGCCAGATCTACCACAAGCTGTGTCTCAAGTGCGAGAATTGCGGCAAGCGTGTCGACCAGGGCTCGCTCGTGCAGCACGACAACCTGGTGGGTACCGGCTTTCATGAGCCGGCGTAGGGACGCTGACCCCAGCCATACTGCAACCGCTGCCACACGCAGCTCTTCGGCACGCGCGGTACGTCTACTGTCCGTCGGAGGCCACGTCGACGGCGGAGCGGCGGGGCGAGGAGCACGGCCCGTGGGTGTGCGCGGCCGCCAGCACCCACCCGCCTCCGTGCACTCGCCCCCAACCCCGCCCACTTCTCATTCCGCCCGCACCTGGCTCGCACCCTCCCTTGCCACATGGCCCCACGTCCCATCCACTGACACCAGACCTGCGGCACTCGAACCTCTACACCTCCCCCGGCACGTCGCCGGCGCGCGCTCGCCCAAGCGGGGAGCAGGAGACGGCGCCGCCCCCTCGCTTGACCCCGCGCCCCGTCCAGCCCCCGCAGGAGTACTACACCCCGCCCGTCGGCATGGAGGAGGAGGAGGACGTCTTCGGGTCCAAGCCTGTGCCGGGGTCCAAGCCCGCCCTGCCCCCGAAGCCAAGCCTTCCCCCCAGACCCCCAGTGGCCGTGAACGAGGGGCCAGCCGTCAAGACGTCCGACCTGCAGCCGGGATCGCGTGCCGTCGGCGCGGGGCTCACGGCTCCGCCGCCCATCCCCGCGCGCCCGAGCAGCGACGACGAGCCCGAGATCACGCGCGTCAACTTCCGCGCGGAGCGGCCCATGCCCTCCGGCGTGTCTCCCGCCATAGCCAGCGGGCTGGCGACGCGCGATTCGCCCCGCTCCAAGGCGGGCGTGAGCCCCGGGTTCGAGGACAGATGCAAGGGCTGCGAGAAGCGGGTATACGCCGCCGAGCAGGTGTTTGCGATCGGGCAGAAGTGAGTCGCGACGCGGGCGCAGCGGAGGTGGGGATGACGCGAAGCAGGAGAGGCGCGAGAGGACGGCGGCGGAGGCCGAGACGGTGCGGGAGCATAGCAGCTGTCTGCCACGATCGCCAGCTGACCCCAGGTGGCACCGCGGATGCCTGCGGTGCAACAGCTGTCGCTCGACGATCGACCCCGCGCGCGTGAGCGACCGCGACGGCGTGCCGTTCTGCAAGAATTGCTACGCGCGCGAGTTTGGCCCCGGCGGCATCGCTGGGAAACGGTAGAGTGTCTTGTGGTAACGAGATGTAACGAGAACGTCCACGAGTACGACGCGGCCGTGCTAAAAGTCTGACACAATCACCGGCCAAGGTGGCGCGGACGGTGCGTATCCAGCCCAGGAGGGGGCGCAGGTGACGTAGCGTGTCGCCGCGGGCTGTGGTGCCGCGCGCTCATGGCACCCCGAACTGGTCTCGCTTCCCGCTGCTGCTTACTTTTCTCTCGCGGAGCTGGAAGTGTTGCGCTGCGGAGCGCGGGTGTCTAAACGACACTGTCCTCCACTAATTGCGCAACTATGTGCCCACCGCAACGTATTCACCATCACTGCTGAGCTTCTGTAGCAGTGGGTCCGTCTTGACCTGCACCGTGCGTCGATGCTTGGCGCTGTCTCTCACCCCGACCTGGGGTGGCTGAGCCCCAGATGGTGAGCTCACTCTCTGCGTCTCAGGCTGGGACCCGGAGGAAGGCGTGACTATCCTCCATGACGTGTCGGCCATTCAGGCTAGAATCCGCAGCGGTCACAACGATGTGGATCTCTGGATATATCACTCAATCAGTGTACACACTGCGCATTCACATGTCCCACGCGACGCCACCATACTGGCACCGCACCGCCCAAACACCTTCACAACATCTCTCTCCCACCACCCACTCCACCATGTTCGCCCCGCACAAGAACCCGCGCCTCGTGGAGACCGAGGTCCTGAGTGCGCCCGCCCCCCTCCCCGCTGACAGCAGTAGCGCAGGGCCTCATCGCCATCCTCGCCTCGTTAGCCCTGCTGTGGATGGTGCACCGGATCGTCGTGTGCCTCCTCTCGCGGCGCGTGAGTGTTTTGTTGGCGGCGCTCACCCAGGCCGACGGCGAGACCCAGCCCTTCCTCCAGGCCAAGGACGACCCGCGCACGCCCGCGGTGCCCGTGTCGGCGAGCTACGGGAGCATGCCGCTGCCTATACGCCCGGTGCCAAGCCGCTCGTGCGAGGTCTAATCCAACACTCCGGCTGTGGCCACGACACCCCTCCTCACACCCCTCACTCAACACGCCGCACTCAGCACTCCTCACTCTGAGTCTCGCGCACCCCCGGCCGGTACCCTAGTCCTTGGTATAGTGTCTGTATAGCTTATGGACCTCCTTTGAATGGTGCGAGAGACAGTGGTGGGGGTGAATAAGCTGGCGCGCGTTATTTCTTTTCGTGTGACGATGCACACAATACTTGCTCCCATAGACCCACGCTCGCACTCTGTTCCTTCACCTTCCTCGCAAAACACACACCGTCTTCACCTTTCACCACATCCACATCCCTATCCACCGCGCCAACTACCCTCACGTACCCGCCGTCGCCTGTCAATTCAATGCTCTGCCGCAAGCGCTCCTCCTCGCCTGTCCACGGCCTCGCTTCAGGCCTCATCGCCCTCGCCAAGCCCGCGTCCCACTGGCCGAGAACCTCAGCCGTGCTATTCGGCACCTTCCTCGCGCTCGCCTGCATCGGTGAGCTCGCTCGAGCGCCCAGGTAGCTGACGCCAGCGGCGCCGCACCTCGTGGTCTGCCTCCTCCCCTCCCTCCTCCTACTCCTCCTCAACCGCTCCAGCCGGCGCGCCGTCATCCACGTGAGCCCCCCCTCTGCCGCCCTGACCCCAGGGCGACCTCGACATCCTCGCCAGCGACACGGAGATGGCCACCGTCCTCACCATCCTCGACGAGATGCGGGCCCCGACCCCCCTCACCCCGTGGACCCCCACGCCGCGCTCCACGCCCCGCGACACGCCCGCGGCATCCCTCCGCATCAAGGTCACCCGCGACCCCTTGGCCGAGCTGCACGCCTCCTGGGGCGACCTCAGCGCCGCGACGGAGAAGTACCTCACCACGTCAGAGCGGGTGCTCGCTGCCAAGCGCGCGCGTGTTACCAAGGGGGCGGAGGAGAATGCGAACACCGAGGCGGAGCTCAAGAAGGCTATGGCTGCTATCGACGAGAGACTGCTGGCGTTTGAGGCACAGCGTAGCGACACCGCGTAGATCGAGGCAAGGCGAGACGAGGCTGCTGGAGTGCATGCAGAGCTCGCTGGCGTCGTATTGAGAGAGGCTGTGGGGCGGTTTCAGGCGCTCGGAACTGCGGACACGAGTTGTCGCAGTAATAGCTCAAAACTACGACAAACCTGGAGATACTTCAGGCTATGCGACCAACGCCGACCACGCTTGAGAAACACCCCGCTTGAGAAACACCACGCTTGAGAAACACCACGCTTGAGAAACACCCACGCCTGACGTGGGCGGTGGGGCACAACTTCCCGCCGACCTATTGTCAACCCAACAGCGGAGACGTGAACGGCACAGTATGGTACAATGCGGTCTACAATCTACTGTACAGGGGCATGTCAATTGCAAGAGCGCCGCGACGACGCCGAGGCGGGGGTGAGGGGCCGGAGCTCCGTCACCGGTGAGGCCCGCCACGCCGGCCTGAGCGCCGACGGCGGGGTGGGCGGGGTGGGCGGGGCGAGGCGCATCGTGTCCGCCGGCGAGCGTCCACGCGACCGCGAGCGGGAGGACGTGGACGACGAGTGCGAGCCCCGCCGCAGGGGATACGAGTCGGTATCGGGCTCCCGTTGGAGCCGGCGCTGCATGGCCTCCTGCAACCGGCCCGTCGCCTCCTCCTTCAGCCGGTCACTGATGAACCCGTACTCGCCCTCCAGGTCCTCGACCCTGCGCGCGAGGCCCTCCTCGCTCTTCGCCACCGCCTCGAGCCGGGCGAGGAGGGCGCCGTGCTCCCCGCGCATGTCCTCCATCTGGCGCCGGCGCACCTCCTTCTCCTCCTTGCGCTTGGCGACGACGCCCTCGAGCCGCCGGCGCAGCGTCTCGTTCTCGACGTGCAGGTGGTCCAGCCGGCGCTGGAGGATGCTCGCGTCCTCCCGGAGGCGGGACAGGTCGTCGACCGCCTTGCCGAGCCGCGCGCCGCTGTCGTCCTTCAGGCCTTCGACGCGCGCCCGCAGGCCGTCGATGTCCCCCTTCAGCTGCGGTTAGAGTGCACCCCGAGGTACTCACGTCCGCGCGCACCTGCCCCGTTGCGTCGAGCATGCGCTGCATCTTGTCGTGCGTCGCCGTGTACTCCCGTCAGCGGGGCTGGGGGGGGACCTACCTCGCTCCGGATGGCGTTGACGTCGGCGCGGATCACCTCGTTCTGCTTGAAGACGAAGGTCATCCAGTACCCCCCGAGGGTGAGGATGCCCGTCGCGACTGTGTGAGTGGGTTGGGTTGGGCGAGGGATGCGTACTGGTCAGGATGATGGCGGCCATGATGACGGCCGGGGTCGCGCCGACCTCGCCGACCTTGTTCGTCGGGAGGGCGGTCATGGTAGTGCTGGACGTGGATGAGATGTTGAGGGATGGGTGGAATGCAGTGCGGGAAGAGCAGGGGGCTAATATTGTCCTTGTGCACGCGGCACCCCGGTGCCAAGAGGTAGCCGGGTTGGATACGGGCGCGTGGCAGCAACAGGCTCAGCTGAAGAGCTGGTCTCGTGACGTACCCCAGCCAGATATCCAATGCTGGCTGGGAGTTCACGTGCGGCGTGTTCCTGTCGACAACCAGCTGGTTCGGCGAGCGTGGAGGTCTGCGGGGATGGTGGACTTCAGCCTCCTGGAGAAGCACACGGCACCCTTTGTGCACATTCTGCAAGTCTGATAGTGCCACGTCTATGCCTCGGGGTGTCAGAGTGTCGTGCGCCGTTGTGAGTGTAATCGATTTAAGGTTTACAGCCATGCCGGCACATTCCACCACTATCCTGGGTGACATCGACAAGCGCATACCGAACATCACGGAGCCGCGGCTTGTCGTGGTTGGCCTTCAGTGAGGCGGCCTGGGCCTGGGAGTGCAGGCGTATTCAAAGCCAGCGTTCTGCGAATCAAGGCGTCTGCGAAGATATGTGAGTTGGAGGTCTAATGTACCAGGTCCCATGTACCTTAGCTCAACAGGTACCGCTCCAGGCTCCAGCGCAGACGCGGAAATACCACCGCCAGATGATGCCCTCTTCGTCAAGGTGGTCATTTCTTCGGTCCAGAGGGCGCGGCGCGGGAGCCGCTCTGGTAGCTGCACGCTTTCGCCAAGAGGGTGCTGTCGGCCGAGAACCCGTGGTGCTGCGGCCTGCGACCACGCCGTGCGTCCGTGCGCCCCACCATTGCCACCCTCGTCTTCCTCAACTGTACTCCTCACAAGGGGTTCATCGATGCTATGCGTCATACAAAGAGGGTGCCGTGTTACCGTACAACTATGTTACAGGCCCTGTTGTTGGGAGTTTTTACAAGCAGTACATACTATGGAAGTGAGTGGTCGGGTGGTGGTTGTCGTCACCGTGATGGTAGGGATGGGGTGACTGAAGTGCAATGCGGTATGCCAAGTCTAGGCAAGTTGGTAGCGGATGCGGCGAGCGACCTTCGCGGCATCGTTCTGCTGATGCGGGCAGCAAGGCTGCGGTTGGATGTTGTTCAGTACAGTGATGACGGCGGTGACTGCCTCCCAGAGCTGCTGGACCCGCCTGTCCATGGGGGCGAGGATGGCGTCGCGCTGAGCGAGGCCGCTCTCCAGACTGACGCGGAGGACGTCGAGGGCGCGGCGGAGCTCCTCCACGTCACGACGCAGGGCCTCGGTGTCGGTTCTGACATCGGCGCGTATGTGGGCAAGAGCATCGCTGATGGCCTTGGACATCTTCTCCTGGTTGGTCTGGTTCTGCGGTCAGCTCTGGGCGGGTGGCGACTCACGTCGTTGCTCTGCTTGACGACAACCGTCATCCAGTGGCCGACGAGGGCGGCGATGCCAGTCGCGACTGAGGTCACTCGGAGAACTCGTGGCAGTGGGGGTGGGTGATGGGCTCACTGGCCAGTACCACGGCGGCCATCACCAGAGCGGCGGCGGCGTTGCCACCCGTCGGGTGGACCTCGCCCACCTTGGTGACGGGGAGCGCGACCATGATGAGCTCAGCTCGGCGGAGGGTGGGTGTCGTGCGTCGTCCTGCTGCAGCTCTGTATCGGACTGGAGGATCTCTCGGCGTGTCGGGGCTAGAGGTACAAGGGAAGGCATCCACAGGTGCGTTTGGAGGGATATTCGGCACCCTTTTATACTACGGTCTGGGTGGGGGCAGTCTGGCTGGGGGAATCACGCGCGTGAGGAGATCAATCCAGGAACCCGACATGTGGCACAAGAGGCCCAGCACTGTGGGATACCCAGGATTGCATTTGCAGGCTGTGTTCGGAATGCAGGAGAACTGCCGTTGAAGTATGGCTTTGACGTGGATAGGGCGACACTTGACTCATGGGCGGGTATCACACGAACGTTGTCCGCGAGTCACCCCGGCTGTGTCTTCCCGTGCGCATCGACAGGTCGCAGACTTATTTGGCCACCAGGTACTGCGGTGGTGCCTCTCGCTGCGCCGGCACGCCGAGAGTGATATTGGCGGGGGAATGGCCCGAGGATTTCCGCTGCCAAGAGGACACCCCGCTCTCATGGGTGGAGCTGCGAGTTTCAAGTTGGAGCTGCATGAGGATGCTCAGCTGACACAGATGAGACGGACCCGGACATGCCGGTGGGCGCTTAGCTCTACTCCCCCAAGTGAAGGACCGGGACACGTCTGGGGATGGACCGGAGGTCTCTCGATCTGCAGTCCAGTTCATTGAGCAGACGGAGTACAAGATGTCCAGAACGCGAAGTGCCACTTCAGGGGCTACAGCTGATGTGGGCCCTGAGCCGCCACATGATGGCGTCGGCACTCTGGACCAGCCAGCAGGCCAGTCGACGCGGGGTGATGGGCAGTTGAGGCACCGATCGAATGGAAGACGCAATGCGGAGCCCAGCAAGGAGTCGCCCATGGCGTATCGCTCCCACCCTGCTGGCGGCTGGGTAAGGTTCAGCGACTGAGATCTGCGCGTGGCGGGACGGTGATCCAGTGTTGGTGAGACGAGCGTCCCTCAGTCGACTGTAGAAGACGGAGCGCCAAGCCCACGCTGTATGTTCCGTGCACGAGAGGTAGGACAATCACGTGGTGCGACAAGGCGACTGCGGCGGCGTGTATAAAGGGTGGAACGCGAGCCTTGTCTGGGCAGAGGTGGACGGGACGGAGCACATAAGTTGTAGTCTGGTTTCACCTCGGCAGTGCAAGCTTCTGTAACCCCAGAGCCTAGAGGGCCAGAGGAAACTTCAGAACGAAGACAGGCACACAGGGCTTGATGAAACGTCGGCGTGAATTGGCTCAGCAGATCCGCAGGAGCCGGGGTGCTCGCCCCACTTTCCACGCTGACTTCCGCACCGGCTCCTCATCTCGCTGCACGGCCTTCCTGAACAAGTTAACATCAAGTGCCACAGCACCTTCCCACGCTTCGGCGTCATGCCATCCCTTGCTCCGACCTGCGGTATCTTAAGAGCTCGCGGGTGTACGTCATCCCCCACTGACGACTCCCAGTCACCCATCTGCTTCTCCCACAGGAAGAGTCCCACACCATGCCTCCTTTGACTGCACTCACGCCCCGGCAGTACGACGAAAAGTCGATGGCGGCCGGGATCATCAGTATGCTTGCTTCAGAGGGGTCTGACGGCAGTGGCTATCGTCTGCGCATCCTCCATAGCCATCTGCGCTGTGGGAGCCATCTACAGGCGCTATCACCGGGTTGGTCCTTCGCCAGGCAGGGGCTCATCGCAGCGCCGCATCCACGGCGGGACGGACATCGAACACGCCCTATCGGACAACGGGGGACGCACACCGTCCACCCTCCAGAGCAAAGCGAGCCGCTCCTCCGGACAACAACAGAGCCATCCTCGCTCCCCGCCAGATCCTATCGGGCGTCCGGCGTTCGACCAACCCCGGAACCAGCCCCGCTCCCCACTTGGCCCGCCCGAGAAGTGTATCCACCCGACGTGGTTAGCGGCCTCGCCCGAGCAGAAGCACGAGTTCCAGGAGCTCATGAAGGCACGCACGTCTCTCGGCGCCGCGGTCAAGGATCCGACACATTAGCGTCATGAGCATTCATGGAGCCGGAAGGGGAGGCACGGAATGCTCGAAACGGTCGTTCGGCGGTTTCAGTGCGTTAATGGGAGGCACAGAGTGGACGAGGTGAGTTTGCGTCAGCGCAAGGCACAAGCTGAAGGGAGCATCAGAGCTGGAGGCCAATTCACGGCCAAGGGCCAAGAGGGAACCGGTGCAGGGTGAGGTGGCGTCGACTATGGCAGCGGCCGGCCGATGCCAAGACTTCGTGGTCATGCGAGGACTACCAGTGGTCAGTGCCTCCAAGCATGCGGACAGCTTGTGTGTCGGGATGGACGTGGCGCGGTCTTGTCGTGTGCGTGTGTACTTTTGAGAGAACAGCCAAGACTGGGAGCTGGGAGGCTGCTCATGCTGCTCAGCTGATGACATGTAAGAGGCTGACACATTTCAAGGATGGGTATTTTGAATCGACCCAAGACGGGTTGTGCCTGCGTGCCTGGTCATCACACCCCATCCAGCGCCAGCCATGTGATCGGAACGACCAGCCCGCTCCGTCCCGGGCTGTGACTCTAACCCCACCCAAGGAACAGCATTCAGTTTGCACCACCTCGAGAGGCATGAGGCAGGGGATGCGTCTCTTCATCGTCACACCTCTTGTCGCCACCATCAACCACTTCTCTTACATCCCCCACTCCAATTCTACATGCGCCTCCGTGCCCTGTACAGCGCTTAAGTGCACAAAGCGCAACCCACTGGCTACGCCGCCATCTACCTAATTCGACCCCCTGATGCTCTCGGCCGACCAAGCCACCATTCCCCCCATCCCGTTTTTCCTCCGCCCGCACCTCCCCCGCCCCCGCCCTACCCTCCTCCCGCCCCTCCACCCTCGATTTCCGCCGCGTCGCTCCTGATCCGATTCCACATTCTCCATCAACCATCTCTCTTCCCCCATCACACATCTCCCACACCAACGCAAAGGAGGCGCGCCTCCTCTCTCACCATGGCGGGCGACTTAAACGGGGACGGCTCGGCAAAGTACCAGTTCGTCGT
>JAMALN010001058.1:0-12286 GCA_023630115.1 Cutaneotrichosporon sp. PK4640 | reverse complement strand
CCAACATGTCCCTCATCGCCGCGCTCGCCCGCCTCTCGGCCACCGTCCACCACCCCGTCGAGGGTGTGACGGCTGGCAACCAGCTCAACCCCTACCTCCCCCTCGCCTCGGGCACCCAGCTCCTCACTGACCGCACTTTCCTCCCCTCCCTCCCCACTCCCGCCGGCAACGTCGTTGTCCACGTCCTCAACGCCGAGGGCGCCGCCGCGCCCCGCGTCCCCCGTGCCGTGACCCTCATCTCACGCACCGCCCAGGAGGCGTACGACCACGCCCTCGTCGCCCTCCGCATCGCCAAGGAGACCAACGCCAACGTCTTCAACTTTGTCGCCGCCGGCGTCGAGGGTGAGGTTGCGGAGGTCTCGCAGCAGGAGGCCGAGGCCTTCCTGGCTGTGCCCGCGTCGGACGAGTCCGACGACGCCGCCGTCCTTAAGGCGTTTGAGGCCGCGTCCCTCGAGCTTCTCAAGGTCACCCGCCGCGCGCAGCGCGCCCTCGTGCCCCACGGTGAGGGCGAGCGCGTCGTGCTCAACTTCCTCCCCGGCAAGCTCGAGGCCGAGAACGTCGTCGACGTCGCCCTCGCCCAGCCCGTGCCCGCCGACAAGCTCCGCGGGCTCAAGGGCCGCGAGTTTGTTGTCGTTGAGGCCGCCTCGGGCAAGTACGGCGCCGCCTGGGCGTCCGTCGTGGAGGCCCTCGAGGGCCAGGACGCCGCGGTCCGCTCCGTGCTCGTTTCGGCGCCCTCGCAGCTCGGCGAGCTCAAGAACGTGATCGCCTCGGGCGCGCCCCTCGCCCGCGTCGGCTCCCCCAAGCCCCTCCCCGAGATCCCCTCGAGCTCGATCATCGTGCCCCCCGCCGAGTCGACCTACACCTCGCTCCTCGAGCGCTCGCCCCACCCCCTCGAGGTTCTCAACGACCCCTCGCACCTCGCTGCGTCGGAGTCGACCTCGCCTCTCTACGCGTTCGGCAAGGCCGTCGCGGTCCGCCAGGAGCGCGAGAAGCTCACCGAGCTCGCTAAGAAGGTCCTCAAGTCCAAGGACACCCGCAAGGAGGTTCACACCGCCATCGGCAAGTGGCTCCTTGGCAAGGACGGCAAGGACTCCGCCTCGCTCGGCGAGGAGGCCGCCAAGGCCCTCGGCCAGGGCGCCAACGCCGACGAGGCCGAGCTTGTTGCCCTCGGCGCCAAGGGCCACTGGGCCAAGCGTGCCCTCTGGATCGTCGTGTCCAACTCGTGGGCCGCTGACCTCGCCTCGTCGGGTCTCCACCACGCCCTCGTCTCGGGCCTCGACATCAACCTCCTTGTCTACGAGACCCAGCCCTCGCCCTTCTCGCCTCTGGCCCAGAAGCAGCGCGAGCGCAAGAAGGACCTGGCGCTCTACGCGCTCAACCTCGGCGACGTCTACGTCTCGTCGGTCGCCGTCTACGCCGACTACGCCGGTGTGATCAACGCCATGCGCGAGGCCGAGGACTTCTCCGGTCCCTCGCTCGTCCTCGCCTACCTCCCCTGGGGCGAGAAGGAGGACGGTGCCCTCGTCGGCGAGACCGAGAAGGCTGGCCCCCTCGAGCGCCTCCGCGAGACCAAGCGTGCCGTCTCGGGCGGCTGGTGGCCCCTGTTCCGCTGGAACCCGTCGCTCGCCGACGAGAAGCGCTTCAGCCTCGACGCCCCCCAGATCAAGAACGCCCTCGCCGAGTTCCTCGACCGCCAGAGCCACCTCTCGCAGCTCACCCGCTCGCAGCCCGCAATCGACCCCAAGATCACTGGCTCGGCCGGCAAGGACCTCGTCGCTGCGCGCAAGCAGAAGGCCCGCGAGGCCTTTGACAAGCTCGTCAACTCGATTGACGGCCCCGGCCTTCTTGTGCTCTACGCCTCGGACGGCGGCAACGCCGAGAAGACCGCCAAGCAGGTCGTCTCGCGCGCCAAGATGCGTGGTGTCGCTGCCTCGCTCCGTGTCCTCGACTCGATTGCCTCGGACATTGTCGAGAGCCTCGCCGCCGAGAAGAATGTTGTCGTGATCACCTCGACTGCCGGTCAGGGTGAGCCCCCCCTCAACGGCCGTGAGTTCTTCAAGGCCGTCGGCAAGATCGACACCGCCGCCTCGGCCCCCAAGCTCGCCGAAACCCGCGTCGCCGTCTTCGGCATGGGTGACTCCAAGTACTGGCCCCGCAAGGAGGACTACGTCTACTACAACAAGCCCGGCAAGGACCTCTTCCCCAAGATCATGGCCCTCGGCACCCAGGAGCTCGTTCCCCTCGGCCTCGGTGACGACTCGGACCCCGACGGGTGGAAGACTGGCTACAAGGTCTTCGAGACCAACCTCTGGCGCGCCCTCGGCGTCGACTCGGTCGACGTCGTCGAGGAGGCCGAGGAGGTTATTGCCAACGAGCACATCAAGATTGCCTCCAACTACCTCCGCGGCACCATCCTTGAGGGTCTCGCCGACGAGTCGACCGGCGCCATCGGTGCCTCGGACCAGCAGCTCACCAAGTTCCACGGCACCTACATGCAGGACGACCGTGACATCCGCGAGTCGCTCGCCGAGCAGGGCCTCGAGCCCGCCTACTCGTTCATGATCCGTGTCCGCATGCCCGGTGGTGTGTGCACGCCCATGCAGTGGCTCCAGATGGACGAGATTGCCGACGAGCACGGCAACAGCACTTTCAAGCTCACGACCCGCCAGACCTTCCAGTTCCACGGCGTCGTCAAGAAGCACCTCAAGCCCGCCATGCAGGCCATCAACCGCTCGCTCCTCGACACCATCGCTGCCTGCGGAGACGTCAACCGCAACGTCCTCTGCTCGGTCAACCCCAGCGTCTCCAAGGTCCACGAGACCGTTTACAACTTCTCCAAGGCCATCTCGGAGCACCTCCTCCCCTCCACCACTGCGTACCACGAGATCTGGCTCGACAAGAAGCCCGTCTTCCAGAACGCGCTCTCCGACCTCGAGCCCCTCTACGGCCCTTACTACCTGCCCCGCAAGTTCAAGATTGCGGTGGCCGTTCCCCCCGACAACGCCGTCGACGTCTTCACCAACGATGTCGGCTTCATCGCGATTGTCGAGAACGGCGAGGTCGTCGGCTACAATGTCTCCGTCGGTGGTGGTATGGGTGTCACCCACTCGAACAAGAAGACCTACCCCCGTCTCGGCACTGTTCTTGGCTTTGTCACCCCCGAGGACGGCTGCAAGGCCGCCGAGGCCGTCATGCTCGCCCAGCGTGACCACGGTAACCGCAAGGACCGCAAGAACGCGCGTCTCAAGTACACTGTGGACCGCCTTGGCGTGCCCAAGTTCAAGGAGGAGGTCGAGAAGCGTCTCGGCAAGCCCTTCCAGCCCGAGCGTGCCTACACGTTCGACTCGAACCTCGACCAGTACGGCTGGATCCAGGGCGCCAACGGCAAGCACCACTTCACGCTCTTCATCGAGAACGGCCGTGTCGAGAACTCGCCCCGCCACCAGTTCAAGGACGGCCTCAAGGAGGTCGCCCAGGCCCACAAGGGTACCTTCCGCCTGACTGCCAACCAGCACGTCATCCTGTCCGACGTCGCGACCGAGGACCTGCCAGAGATGAAGCGCATCCTCGCCAAGTGGGGCCTGGACAACGTCGACCACTCTGGTCTGCGTCTCTCGTCGTCGGCGTGTGTCGCCTTCCCCACCTGTGGTCTCGCCATGGCCGAGTCCGAGCGCTACCTCCCCGTCCTCATCGACAAGGTCGAGAAGATCTGCGAGGAAGCCGGTGTGGGCCACGACGCCCTCGTCATGCGCATGTCCGGCTGCCCGAACGGCTGCTCGCGCCCGTGGGCCGCCGAGGTCTCGTTTGTCGGCAAGGCGCCCGGCTCGTACATGATGTGCCTGGGCGGCTCGCACCTCGGCACACGTCTCGTCAAGCCGTACAAGGAGAGCGTGACCGAGCCCGAGATCCTCGCGATCCTCGAGCCCATGATCAAGCAGTGGGCCAAGGAGCGCCAGGACGGCGAGCGGTTCGGCGACTGGACAGTCCGCGCCGGGCTCGTCAAGCCCACCCTCTCGGGCAAGACGTTCTGGGACGACAGCTGTGTCGAGTAAAACGGTAGTTGGAGTTTATGTCCCGTCGGCGCGCGGGGTTAGAGTTGTGCACTGTCATAGTATCATAGCAATCTGCATCGGATCTTGTCGAAGGGTGCAGCAGCCGCAGGCAGCGAGCAGTGCGAGCCGGCAGGCGGGCAAGCCGAACCAGAGCCGCTGGCGTGACTGAATCCCGACGACTTCCGGAGTTGCTCTCACGTACTCACGTCTGAGGCACCGTCCGTCATCTGACCATTGTCTCGCCAGGCCCGGTGGGCTAATTGAGTGTCTGGCCAGAGTACCATTGGAACAAGGCCATCAGCAGCTGTCAGCTGCTCCTCGTGCTCACTCATCATTCGCCCACATGTCCGCTCCTCGTCTTGGCAGTGCCGTACATGTCGTTCTGCTCCCATGCCACCTCTGTGTTGTTGTTCCCAAGGCCACTTGGCTCGCTGTGGCTGACCGCTGTGCAATGGTATATGAATAGGCCCAGATAACCCCCACCCCCCATGCAACCATGGACTTTGTAGCCACAGCCCCCGACGCACCAAAGCACACGCACGCCTGCCTCGCAGTCGTCAATCTCGGGCACGCGGGCTCGCGCCGCGGCTCGTTCAACGCCGAGCACGACGACAACGCGCTCACGCGCATCCTGAGTGGCGGGCGCCGCCGCTCCTCCGCCGCGGGCGACGAGAACGCCCTCGCGCGCGTCCTCTCCGGCGGGCGCCGCAAGTCCTCCGCCCCCCTCGAGGGCGAGGGGACGTGGTACTGGCGCGCGCGCGTCGGCGTGACGCCGGTGAGTGGGGGACCGTGCCTGCTGACGACAGGACAGCATTGTGATCACCCCGACCGCAGCCAACCCGCTGCTCAAGGTGCGCCCGCCGGCGAACCCGCGCAGCGACGAGCACCACCACGAGCACAAGGAGGGGGGGTTTGTGGGGCTCGGCCGGCGCCTCAGTAACGCGTTCAGCCCCCATCCCCCGCACCATCATAAGGAACACCACGCCGCGCAGCACGGCATGCCCGAGAGCAGCGAGACGGACCCGGCCGAGAAGGGCTGGCCGGGCATGGTGGACGGGCACCCGCTGGGCGCTATTGTCGTGCCGCTCAGCCACGTCAAGCAGGGGATCAAGATGGGCGGGCGGGAGCGCGACGAGTACGTCGCGGTCGGCGTCGCGTCCGCGGTGGCGGGCAAGTCGGGCGTGCTGCGGTTCGAGTTTGGCGACGAGGGCGGCCGGGCCGAGGCCGAGCTGCTGATGCGCGCGCTGCAGACGGCCATGGCTAACGCCTCGCCTGTGTCGGGCAGCATCCAGCTCGGCGACAAGCACGACAAGTGCGCGTCGGACAGGGCCGATTATCGCCAGGACGCGGGCGGCCGCTGGGGATAGAGAAGCATAAGTAAAAAGTATGCAAAGCTCGGTCACCACAGCCTACTGCATTTGGACTGCTAATTACTGACTGCCAGTGCGAAGTTCACCAGTGGCCGCGCACCTCCCGCTTCCAGCCCTCGTTGTAGTCCTTGTCGGCGCCAACATGTTTCCAGTTCGCGTCGTTCTTCTCGACGGTGTGCTTGTCAGGGCTCCCCTCGTTCGCAGCAAGCTGCACATTTGCGTTCGGGGGGGAGACCTTAGCCGCCCCCTCCTCGATATTAGCCATGAGGAGTTCCGCGGCGCTGGTGTCAGCCCCTTCGTCTAACTACTCACGCGTCGCCGCCGAGGAACTCGCGGTCAAATTCGAACCGGATGAACCCGCTCTTCCCCGCCACAGCGCTGCTCACGGGGAGCACGACGTGGCGCCCCTCGTTCTCCCGCCCGCCCAGCTTGGGCTTGAGCTGGCTCAGCGGGATCACGATGGCGGCGAGCGGCTTGCCGTCGATGCTGCCGGGAAAGCCCGTCTCGGAGGGGATGTCGTGCGTGTCCGCCGTCGCGGCCTTGTTGGAGATTACACCGGTCTCGTCGGGCGATCGGTGCACGAGGGCGGAGAGGCGGCGGCCGAGGCCCGCCAGGCCGCCGCTCTTCGGCGCCGGCTGGACGGTGGCGACCTCGTCCGCGGCGAGCGTGTGGCCCAGCAGGTGGCGGGAGGGGTGCACGATCGCCGAGAGGGGCGGGGGGCGCGCGGTGAGCACCGGGTTCGGCGGGTTCGCAAGGGGAAGGATCACGAGGTTGTCCTTGGGTCAGCGGGTGGGGGTGGCGTGTGAGCCGCCACTTCAGCTCGAGGTCTCATCCCCTCCCCGTCTTCCCCTCCCTCATCATCCCACTTGCACACTCACGGCAGTCACGCCCGCGCGGCAGCGCCAGAACCACGTGCCCTCGCTATCGCCGTTAAGCGACTTGCGCCGCCCGCCACTGAGGATGCGGGTGAGGCCGTTGCCGTCGGAGGCGGTGCTGCCGACCGAGCCGCGGCGGCTGCCACGGCGGCTTTGCGAGTCCACACTGATCGCCGCGAGACACTGGTACGCGCGCTTGGGCGTGTCGGCGGGTGGGGCGGCGAGGAAGTCCATGGTCAGTTGGGGGCTTCGGAGGGGCGCGGGTGTGCATATATAGTCAGAGGCCGCGATCGAGATTGAGTGGGAGGCTGGCATGAGAGTCTGGACAGCCGGGCGAGGGTGGGCGTGTGGGACCCGGCCGTGCGCCGGATCAGCTGTCAGTCTCGTGCTCGACGCGCTAGTTCGGGAGAGGTGAGTCAGATGACGAGGAGGCGCGCGATGGTGCTCTTAAGAGATCTCCAGAGAAGTATAGAGGCAAGAGTTGTGAGAGAATACCGCAGCAGGATGCCTACGTTCCCCGTGCCTGAAGTCAACACACCATCCACCTGACAACACCCTCCACCCTCGCCACTCGCAACTCGCAACTCGGCTTCCACTTCCACCCATCCCACCCACCTGTCCTATCTCCGCCGGCCAGCCATGCTCACTGCCCTCCTCGCCCTCCTTGTGGGCGCTGCTGCGACCCCGCACCAGGCGCCGTTCGCGGGCGACGATGCGCCGCGCGTCAACGTCTCGCTCTATGTTATGAGCCGGTGTCCCGATGCGGTGAGTGGCGTCGCGCGGCATGCAGCAGGCGCGTCTCCCGTGACCGAAGCCGTACCCGTACCCGTACACAAGCGAGCTCGTTCCCACAGGTCCTCCAGGCGGCATGGCTCCCGAGCTGCTGCTGCCGATGGGGTGGGAACGAACAGGCATGAGGCTGACACCAGCGTGTGTGCGAGAACGTCTTCGAAGAGGTCCTCAAGCAGAACAACATCCTCGCCAAGGTCAACCTGGAAGTGGACTACCTGGGCCAGTGGGTTTCCCCCTCTTCGTAACTGAAGCCAGTATCGATAAGAAAGCCCCCTACGGCGTCGAGTGCATGCACGGCGACCTCGAGTGCGCGGGCAACGCGCACCAGCTCTGCGTGCGCGCGCACGCCCCCCTCGACAAGTTCTACGCGACGCTCAGCTGCATGAACTACGCCAACTTCCCCGGCGCGATCGGCACCGTCGCGCTCACGAAGCGGTGTGCCACCACGGCGGGGATCGACTGGTGGCGCTCGGGCGTGGGCGCCTGCATCGAGGGCAAGGAGGCGCAGCTGGCGGGCCGCGAGGCCGAGCGCGAGGCGTGGCTCATGGGCATTCCGGAGGAGCTGCCCCCCGTCCCCGAGTGGGTGGATGAGTGGGCCGAGGCCGCCGAGCTCGACCACCTCGCCGAGGAGGGCCGCCGACGGCTGCGGGACAGCGTCAAGCGCACGACCAAGGAGGGCGTCACGAAGAGCTGTACCATCCGTATCGCGAGCACGCTCAAGCACACGCCGAGAGAGTGTATTGTTGACGGCGGGGCGTGGAAGGGCTGCGATGACGGGCACGCCGCCTCGGACTTTGCCCGCGTGATCCGGCAGGAATGGGACAACCTGCAGAAGTAGACGACCCCCACACCTCGCCAGGCGCAGCTGGTCTGCATCCTGTACTCTACGCCCATGCATGTATCGATAACTGTGCTTGTCTTTGGATCTTGGGGTCTACAGGTAGTCACCGCTCGTCACCGCACGCCACGCCGGGCGATCTCGGCAAACCCCTATCGCCGCCACGTGGGCGGAGATGGCGTGCTCTCCGGCGACGGCGCGAGAGTCGCGCCGGCCAAAAGTCAAAGACGACCATCTACACTCTCCATGAGCATCTGACATGCTCTCCCGCCTCGTCCTGCGCCCGCGCGCGGCACCCAGCCTCGCGGGGCATGGGCCGGGCCGACCACCACCGCGCCGCGCGATCGCCGCCGCTGCGCTCGCGGCCGACCCCCGCGACCGGGGCTCGGATTGGGCCACGTCTGGCGAGTCGAACGACGAGCCGAGGGCGCCGAGCCGACGGGAGCCCGGGCCAGCCCTGGCATCGTCGGCGGCTGCGGCGCCGCCCCGGCCTCCACGGCCACCACCACGGCCCGCCCGGCCCCCACCATCACGCCCATCACAGCCCCCAGCACCACCATCACAACCCCGGCAGAAGATGCCGCGCGGCGGCGCGCGCCCGCCCCCATTCGTCCCCGGGGAGCCGAGCCGCGCACCGTTTCCCCACCTCGAGTCGGGCGGGGACATTGTGTTCCCCGAGGCCGCTTCACCCCCTGCGCGAGAAGTCTCCGAGTGTGAAGGGGAGGGCGAGCCGTTCGACGGCCCGCATTACCGCGGGGCGATGGCGTCCGACGCGGACGCGCGCGCGCAGTCCGTCGCCGCGCGCCTGGAGCGCAAGTCCGACGGCCCGACCGCACCCCCCCCCCCCCTCCCGCGGCTCGCGCCGCCCGTCCCCTCCGTGATCCACGCGCTCCTCCCCGTCGCCGCGCGCGCGTCCACCGCCGCCGCACTAGCGCACCTCGAGCACAACCCGCGCAAGCTGAACCCGGCGGCCGTCGCGGCGCTGGACAGCTGGGCGTTCCACACGATGGACGAGCCCACGCGCAGGCGTCTGCGCCTGCTCGCGCGCGGCGAGGGCGTGCGCATCTTCCCCGTCGACCACGGGGCAAGGTGGACCCACGCGTCCTGGAAGCTCGAGCGGCGCGGCGCGCGCCGGCCGAACAAGTTTCTCTGGCAGAAGTTCCCGCCCCTCGACGACTGGGGCGCGAGCGCCCGCAGCCTCCTCCGGCACCAGCACGCGCTCCTCCTCGCCGGCAAGGGGCGGGGGCTGGACGAGATGCTCGCGCTCCTCCATGAGCTCGAGGCGGGCGCGGCGCACTGCCTCGACGCACTCCACCTCGCGCTCGCGTACGCTACTGCCCGGCGGGTGGTGGGCCTGCTCGACGCCTTCGCGGCGCACCCCCACGCCGTGGCCGGGCCCACGGCCCAGCGCTTCTCGCGCCAGACCGTCCACCTCGCCGTCCTGACCCGTCTCCGCCGCCCCACCAGCATCGCGGACATCAACGACCTCCTCGCCCGCTTTGACGGCCCGCCGCGCCGTACCCCCGGCCCCGAGACGTGGCGCCATGTGGGCAAGCACGCGCTGCAGCACGACGATGCGGCGCTCGCCCGCCTCGCCATGGACGGCGGGCTGGCCGAGCTCGGCGCCCTCCGCGCCGCCGCCGCCCAGGAGCCCGAGCGCAAGCCCATCATCCCGATCGCCGCCAAGATGGACCCGCAGGCGCGCCGCCGCGCCGCCTTCGACGCCGGCCGTGAGACGGCCGCCGACCCGCCCGCCCCCAACTACCCGCATCTGGGGCGGCACGCGACGCGCTGGAACTTTCTCCTGCACGCCTACTCCGACAGGGGGTGGACGGTGCGCGGCGACGTGCCCGAGGGCGAAAGCCCCGTGCCGCGCCTCCTGCGCCGCTGGACGTGGCTCGGGGAGGAAGGGAGCTTTGCGCGCCGCTCCGACCTGGTGCCCGAGAGTGAGGTGCTGGCGGCGGCGGCGGAGGACGCACGCGAGCTCGAGGCTGCTGGGCCTGCCAGGCCCAAGGCCGTCGAAAAGGGCGATACCACCCCGCCCAAGTTTGGCGTGGGGCTCGGGCGGCGCGTCGTCGTCGACGGGACCGCGTACCGTGTCCAGAAGTTCCTGGGGCGCAAGGTCGCGCTCACGTCGTGGATGCGCCGGCGAACGCGGGCGAGCGTGCGTGCGCTGCGGAAGGAGCGGGAGAAGGCCGCGCGCGAGGCGAAGGAACGCGAGGGCAAGCCACGCGTCGGGCGCAAGCGTGTCGACGAGTGGGAGGAGCATTGGGAGGACGAGTACGCTGACGAACACTCCGAGCCCGAGCCCCAGCCCGCGCCAGGTCCGCCCGCCAAGGCCCCGCTCCCCGCCTACGTCCTGCGCCGCTCGGCGGACGGCTTCGCCGCCCCCGAGTCCATGGTGCGCGCGGACCCCGTCGCGCTCCCCAACCCCCAGCCCCCGGCGGCGCGCAAAACGTTCGGGCTGCCGGCCTACATGAAGGACTTTAGCATGCCGAGCATGGTCGACTACCGCGTGCTCAAGGGGGGGATGAACTCTGAGCAGCGGGCGCGCGCGATGCGCGAGGCCAAGGCGCACCGCTTGGCCATGCAGAAGGCCGAGATGGCTGCGCGGCGGGGAGGCGTGGGGAAGGGCAAGGTCGTGCCAAAGAAGAGCGGGATTGGGAAGGGGGGCAGAAAGAAGAAGAAGGGAGAGTAGATAGACTGCATTGCATTGACTGTTCTTGGCGGGATAGGGGGGGTGGGGGGGTCAGTGAACCCCGTGATGATGTCGTTGCGCGGGTCACCACGGTCAGATTCAGCTTGGACGGCGTTGTGGCAGCTTGACAGCGCGGTTCTGCATGGCGAGGTACTGTACATTGATAAGCGTGCCGACCCCAGGCTGTTCGATGGTGTCATGAACAACTGTGGATGAGAACGGAGATCGCCTCTCTCACGGCAAGACCTCAGCTCCGTCCCGATGCAGCTGGCTGATGTCACATCCTAACCCAGCGCCCATACAATCCATCCACTCGGCTAGAAGTTGGTAATGTCGCGGCCAAAGAGCATCGCGAGCGTCCAGTACACGGGGATGAGGATCTGCCGTCAGCCCACCCTCCACCCCTTCTCGACCCACCTTGTTCCGCCACCCCATGGCAAGCGTGACATAGTAGCTGCGCCACACGATCCACGCGACGAAGCCGCTGAGCCGCGCCCTTGGTCCGTCGTCCTTGGACTTGGAGCGGTCCACCATGGCGCGGTAGTCGCCGATGAACACCATGCTCCCGTGGTCCTTCCACGCGAACGGAGGCGTCTGCTCGAGCGGCGTGCCGCCCCCGACCTTGCGGAGGGTGGCGGCCATGTGCCCCGCCATCTGGGAGGCGACCTGCGCCGTGGCGGGGAGCCGGTGCCCGTCGTTCGGGGTCGCGTTGTCCCCGATCGCGAACACGCCGTCGAGGGGCGTGCCGTCCGCGTCGCAGACGCGGAGGTGCGCGTCCACCCTCAGCTTGGCGTCAGAAAGCAAGGGGGGGGTGCTCACGACTTGGTCTTCGGGTCCTTGTCGAGGCCCGGGAGGCCCGCGATGAACGGGTTGGCCTGGAGCCCCGTGTTCCACACGAGGAGGCCGCAGGGCACGCGCTCGGCGCCGCCGTCCGTCGCGATCTCGATGTAGTCCTTGCCCACGGACACGATCTTGCTGTTCCCCCTGACCGTGACCCCCCGCCGCGCAAACTTGCGCTCGGCGTACGCGCGCAGGCTCGCGTCAAAGCTCTGCAGGATGCCCGGCGCGAGGTCGTACAGCGTGATCGTGATCTGGTCCCGCAGGTGCGGGTAGAGGCGGTACACGTCGGCCTTGACAAAGTCGTGCAGCTCGGCGGCGAACTCGACGCCCGTCGGCCCGCCGCCGACGACGCGCATGCTCAGGAGGCGCGCCTTCTCCGCGGCGCTGATGCCCGGCTCGGAGGCGAGCTCGAGGTTCTGCAGGAGGCGGTAGCGGATCGCGCGCGCCTCGCGCACATCCTTGAGGAAGTGCGCGTGCTCCTTCACGCCGGGCGTGCCGAAGGACGCGGAGCGGCAGCCCGTCGCCACGACGAGCTTGTCGAAGGGCACGTCGTACGCGTCGCCGGGCGAGTAGGCCGCGTGCAGCTCCGCCCCGGACGTCGCGTTGGCCGGGATGTCACGCTCCGTCGGGTTGAGGGGCGGGAGGGCGGGCGCGACCCTCACGCGCCGCTTCGCGAGGTCGATCGACTCGGCCCAGCCCTGCGCATAGTTGACGTGCTTGATGCCGCGCACGGGCTCCGTCGCACACCGGAACTCGAGGGTGCCGACGCACGTCGAGGCCAGGAAGGGCGTGAAGCTGAAGTACGAGTTGGGCGAGACGAC
>JAMALN010001057.1:0-12343 GCA_023630115.1 Cutaneotrichosporon sp. PK4640 | reverse complement strand
GCCGCCTTGATGTCCGCCTGCATGGTGCGGAGGACGCCCTTGTACCCCTCCAAGCTCGAGCCGGGGGCGGGGCGCATCGGCGGCGCCTGCGACGCGCCGGTTGCGAGGACGACGCGGTCAAACGCCAGCTCGGTGGAGCCCTCGAACGGGTGCTCGAGGGTCACAGAGGCGGGGCCGAGCGCGGTCACCGTGTTGGTGAGGACGCGGTGGCGCGAGCCGGCGGGGAAGATGGTGTCCTGGGTCACGCGCGCGAGGAGGTTCTTGTCCTCCCAGCCTGGGGTCAGATGTGACACACGGGGAGGAGGGATCTGGGTGGTGCGCGGTGGTTGGTCGTTGCGTGCTGCGGAGTGCCAAGATAGCGGGTTCCGCAGCACCACCTCAGACATGGGAGGGACAGCCGCGGTACTCACCTGGCACGACGAGGGCACGGACGACGGTCGGCATGTGGACGACGAACTCGTTGCGCTCGACGAGGAGGATGCGGTGGGTGGCGGGGAGCTTGCCCGCGAGGGCGTTGACGAGGGGGTGGCCCGCACCGGAGGCGCCGATGACGACGATGTTCTTGAACTCGGGGGCGGCGACGGTCATGGTGGCTAGGTTGGGTGGGGCGGGTGGGAAAGAGATGGTGAGAGGCGGAGTGCCTGTGGTTGAGAGTCGGCGTTGGAGTTAGGCTGCACTTGCTGCCGTTGAAAGTCTTTATACACAAACAACTTTGGTGATAGCGGATTTGAGGTGACGCGCCGCACGAAGACCGACGGCCTCGATTGCGCGCAGCTTGGTCATGTCGCAGGTGCATGGGTGCGGTTGGCTGATCCGATGTCTCCCCGCCAGCCGGCTGAGAGATAAAAGTCTGCCGATCTTCCGTCGGAACTGCCACGTGGTCGGCCGGGCGCCGGTTGATGGATCAGCTCCGGCGGGACCAGGGTTGTTGTCAGCGCGTCCGTGAGCAAGATCGTTGGCCGCCGGGCTGGTGGCTGCGTGAGGATGGGAACGGGCGCTGCAGTGAGTGACCGAGTGATGGTGTGAGCAAGCGATGCGGATCCGAAGCCGTTATCTGATCAGATCTATTCATCAGCCACAGATCAGCGCACCTTCGGAAGCGAGCAACGAGGTGAGGGAGTTCATTAACAATTTACATAGTAAAGGCATTCAGTTACATATGATTAATTACCAGTGATGAAGAGTGGGGCAGAAGGCGGGGGTAAAGCCACGCGAAGGCCTAGGCCGGTGGAGGTGGAGGTGCAGCAGTGACGACATTGACTTGCCCAGTGTCCCCAACGTTCCTGCTCCATTATCCATTAACTGCGCTTCACTCATCCTCAACTACTCTCTACACATCGCACCATGGCACTAGAGTTCTATACCGTCAACGCCTTCGCCAACTCCCCGCACACGGGGTCGCAGGCCGCCGTCGTCCTCATCCCGCCCAACGACAGCCGGTGGAGCGACGACACCTACCTCAAGGCCGTCGCCGGCGACTTTGCCTGGCCCGCAACCGTCTACATCTCGCCCCTGGAGGCCGAGGGGCCGAGCTACAAGATCCGGTGGTTCACCAAGGAGGGGGTGGGTTTGGCTGGGGTGGCATTTTGAGAGTGGCTTCTGACGGCAGGAACTGCCCCTCTGCGGACACGGCACGTGTGCCGCGGCGGCCGTCATCTTCCGGCTGTGGCCGCAGCGGGGGGCCAAGATCAACTTTGAGCACGCCGACAAGGGCACGCTCACGGCCACGCTGGAGGACTCGGAGGGCGAGGGCGTGCGGATCGGCATCTCGCTACCCATCACTGCTACCACCGTGTCGCCGGACGAGCGGCAGGACCTGCGCAAGGACCTCACTGCGGCGACGGGGCTCGAGGCGTCGGACGTCATCCGCGTGGCCAAGTACGACTGGGGAGGGAAGAGCGCGGTCGTGCAGCTCGACTCGGAGACGGAGCTGGCGGGGCTGCATGTGGACCCCAAGGCCTTGGTGAGTTGGAGGGGGGCGAGGGCGGGATCAAGTGGCATGGGCATTGCCTGGCCGCGGGTGGTGTCGCGAGCATTCGACCAGTGCACCGCTTTCTGGTTCCAGGGTAGCGCTGTTGTTGATCATCGCGGAGAGCGCTGACGCCAGGGCGCTCACAACACTGTCACAATCCTCACCCAGGCTGTGGGTGCCAAGGACGGCATGGTGCAGATCCGCAGCCGCGTGTTCATCCCCTCTGTTGGTCTGGACGAGGACACAATTGTGAGTTCTGCTCGTCTCTTATGTCTATCAGTCCCTCTCTCCTCTCCTCGATGCCTCCTCCCCTCCGCCTCTGATTCTCCTCGCCTCTTTGCCAGCTGCCCGGCTCTCCGCAACTGCATCGCCCCACACTTTCCCCGCGCTCGCTCATGGTGCTAACAGCAGACTGGCTCTGCGCACTCTGTGCTGACAGGCTACTACCTCTCGGCCGAGGGAGGTGGGCGGACCACCATCGAGCGGCTCGTGCGCGACCCGGACGCGGACGGCCCCGTGAACGCGACGAAGCCAAGCACGGTCACCCTCGACGCCGTGCAGCTCAGCCAGCGCGGCGGGAGCATGCGGTGCTCCCTCGTCGATGGACGGGCGCGGCTGGTCGGGAAAGCCTTCATTACGGGCTCGGGAACGCTTGCCGAGTTCAAGTGAGCAGTGAGCGAAGTGAGAATGCGAGAGGTAAGCAGGACGGTAGGAAGCAACGCGATAGGAAAGTATAATTGCATGAAGCTGGTCGCTGTGTCGGAGTCTCGAGCCTGGCGACGAGCGAGCGGGCTCTCACGTGCAGGACTGCCTTCGGGTTTCACCTTCGCCCGGCTGTTGCGCTCGCCCAGCGTGCTGGGCTCCCATCAGCCACAACAAGCTTACCTCCCGTCGCTTACACAACGCGGAGTATTCTCAAGTCAGCTGCCCAACCATCTCCGACTCCCACGCCGAGCACGGGTTTGGCTTCGGTTCCCACGTTCCGATCGGGGACGCAGGGAGTTCACATTGCGGCTCATGGATGCGCGGGCTGGCATTCAACACGCGTTCCTTTCCCACTCCAACACGCTGGACCGAGCCATCCCATGCACCTCCGCGCGCACTTCCGACTTGGTGTCACGCGCTACTCACGTCGTGCGGAGCCATGTCTTATCTGTTCGCGCGGACACGTGCACTGGCCACGGATAAGGGGATAAGATTTAACGCTTTACCTCACTTCGCCCCAGTGTTACCGTGCACGTACTCTGCTCGGAGCGTGACAGCAGAATGCGCAGAACATTGGAACGAATGGAACACGTACACAAACCTAGGCCGTGTAACGCTGTCTTGGAGTCGGGAGTCACTGGACAGGTGGTGCGCAGGGCTGGCGTCGGAGCATACCCAACGGCCAGGTACACCGGCTGGAATTCCATTTTGCAGCCGATGCATGCACTCGTGTTGACAGGGATGATGTCGTACTCCCGCCCACCACGCACTCCTGCAATCGTCCTCTCCTGCCACTAGCGTCCGCTAACTCGATCGCTCGCGCCATGCTCGTAAGCAAGCACGAGCAGCGCGAGCACCGCTTGCGAGTCAGATGACGGCGCGTCGCGTCGGACTGGGAGCATGCCGCGGAGCGGGCACGGCACCGGGGTGGGCGCCGGCCCCTGACGCGGTGTTGCGGGGACAGCGCCTCCGCCACCCCGTCTTCCACCTCCTTCCCTTCTTCGGGCACACTATCGGAATGGTGCCTATGCGCGAGCCTGAGAAAAAGCTAGAGTGGGGGCTCGGCACGTGAGGATGATGGGCCGTCCTGCAGGGGGCGGTGATGGAAGAGGCGAGATCCGCGGCGCAATTCAGCGGTGCGGAACGTTCTGACCCGGACGCCACCATTTCGATGGATGGGCTGGGCGGGATCGCCTGCCCTGGGCGGCGCGGGGCGCAGTTGCGGAGCGGAGCTGCACGCCGTCGCTTCGACTGCCGCCAGCGGCTCTGCGCCGGCTTACTGCATCGCCTGTCCGAAGGTGCTGTGTGTTTGGCGTCTTTGGCAGGTGGCTGTCGAGTTGCTCGATGTAGATATTCTGGGCGCGGATGTGCCAAGAGCGTGTGGGAAAGCCTCCCGAACGGACGGGGAGTGCAGGCACGCCCACCGGACACCAATTCGGCCAGCCTTGCAGCAGCAAACAGAGAGCATGGGAGCACACCCTCATCACGCGACGATGCATGGCCTCTTCTTCCCACTCAATTGCGCACGGTGCACCCGCAGCGATGACCTGGAGGGGAGGGGAGTACGTAGAGGTGTTAGATGACGCTGTGGCAATTGATAGAGACAAGAGTGCTGACAGGTGGTGGCTGCGGGCTGCGGGTTCGGGAACACCCAGGCGCTGGGGGTTGTGTGGGGTGCTGGGTGCTGGCCTGGCTACAGTCTTCAATTGATCAATTAGACTTGACGACATGGAGTATTAAGGACCCGGGCGTTTTCTAATGGTGTTTCTAATCGGGAGGGTGCGCAAAGAGTGCAGGATAATCAGGGAACAAGTGTGGTTGTGCCTTGGCGTTGTGCCTGGTTTGATCGCTCTTTCTCTACACAACCCTGACTGCTGGTGGGTATCCATCGCCACCACCACCCCGTCTGAGACATGACAAGAACATTTACTCGCATGTGGTCGGTGGGAAACCTTGAAGTAGACTAGCAAGAGACTAACCCCGGAGGAAAGGAGGTGGAGAGTAAGGACATGTTCTGTTCTAATGCTTGTGCCGTGTCGTAACTGCACATCCTACTCCAAACCTGTCACCCTTGACGACGGCCTCTCCCCCTGCTAGATCACCCTGCAGGCCCAGCCCTTTTAGCCTTTGCGCCCCCATGCGCCCTCTGCCGCCCTGCGCCCGGCCGCCCCCGGACTAGTCGTTCACCCTGGCTGCCCTTTTGGGCCCTTCCCGTCTTTCCATCCTCCCCTCTGCATCCCCTCTGCATCCCTCCTCGCCGTCGTCGTCCTCTCAAGTCGTCTGTTGCTGGTTAGTTCCTCTCTTCCACCATCCCCCCCTCTCCTCTCCTCGACACCCGTGCCCCGTCGCTGTACCTCGACAGTCGCCTGCCCTCTGCACTCGACTTGAGAGACAGCAGGTACCACTAGACTTTGTTCTGCGCCCTCGCAAGCTCCCAAACCAGGCCCCGTCCGGCACTTTGAGCCTGTACCCCCCCCCCCCCCCTCTGCACTTGTGGGCGCTCACCTCATCCGACCTCTCCTCCATCCTCGACTCTCCACCTCTCCACCCATCGGCATCTCATACCCTCTACCCACTCCATCTCATATCATTCTCACCCCCATCCCATCCCCTTCCCTCGCCGCCATCCATTGCCAGTCGTCCTTCCCTCCTCGACGCTCCTCCCTCGCCATCCGCTCGATCGCGCCGCACCCGCTAGCCGAGCGCGCACTCCGATCGGCACACGCGCCTCCAACGCCGTCACCTGCCCCTCCGTCGCTTCCCTTGGCTCGCGCGAAGTCAACCTCGCCGTCGCAAGCGCGGACGTGCACTGGTGAGTGCTTCACCTTTCTCGGGTAATTGGGTGGAGTGTGCTGTGGGCTGTTGGGGAGCTTCAGAGCACTTCGTCTGCAAGCTCAAAGAGGAGGCCTGGCCGGGGAGACTTCCCAGCGGAGTGGGCTGCGTGTGCGAGCTACTTGTCTTGGGTCCGGGGCGTAGGCGAGGCGAAAGCAGCCAACATCACCAGCACACTGCCAAGCTGCTTGCTGCCCGGCGCCGCTAGCTGTGTCTCCCCGTGACTAGCCCGCCGCCCAGGCACATGGAGTTATCCACCGCTCCCGCAACAACACACCCCTCCTCGGGATTGGCAGGGAGGTGGCGGCGCGCAGTACGCAAGCGAGAGCGAGCTTCGCCTGCGATGATAGCGAGGGGCAGAGAGGTGGGCTCGCGGAGAATTGTCCTCCGCTCATTGCGGCCGTCGATGGAACATCTCCTGCCATCTCCTGCGAGCCTGCCCCGCACCCTGCACGCAGCTACCTGTGCCGGCAGGGGATGGCGTGCACCTCTGCCTCATTGCGGCCGCACGCCATGGGGCTGCAGGGCGACTGGCACCGAGAGGCGCACGTCCGCGGGGGGCGCGTCGCCAACACCCGTGCATAGAACGGGCGTGTTGGTGTCCTTCATTAGTGCGCACGAGCACTCCGCATGATGGGCAAGCGGTTGCATGACTGCGGCCCCACTTGTCGCAGCATTCACCCCACCACGCCATCCCATTCCCACCCGTGATTGATGTTGACAAGGCAGCTGTTGAACCACCGCGAAGCATACCACACATTTAACCGGCGCTGTACACACCGCGACACCGACGCGCATAGGTTAGTCGCTCTGCTGAGCGCCGTGCCGTGACACAGGCTGACCAGGCGCAGACTACGGAACAACGTTCATGGCTGTCACCGATCGTTCACTTTGAACCTCGATGCCATCCCGCCCCTCCCTCACCGTCACATTACCACCATTCGATGCTCGCCTCTAGTCGCCAGCAACCACACGACGCACCCCACCTTCTTCCTTCGAGCCGAGTGGACACGGCAGACCCCCCACTGGGATCCCGGTACCCCATGTCACTAGCCGACCGGGCGGCAGTGGCGCAGCCGGCGGCAGCACCAGGGGCATTAGCGCCTGCGTTGGCGCCGCCGCCCGTGCCCCCACGCCGCAGGAAGCTCTTCCAGCGGCGAGACCGCACACCGGAACCCGAACCACTCAAGCTTTCATCCCCTCCCTCCTCTGCTGAGCCATCACCTCAGCCCCAGCTCTCCCCCTCCGAACCACAACCGCAGCAGTCGGCGCGCTCCAGATTCAGGAATCTCTTTAACCCAGAGTCCAAGTCCCCGACAGAGGCCGTGCGCACCCTCGGGCACGGGCTGCCCTCCGCCATGCGGTCCGCAGGGCCCGCGTCGCCGGTGTCTCCCCTCCCGCCAACCGATATCGAGCGGCAGTCGTCGCGGCCGGGGTCCCGCCCTGGTTCTCGGCGCGGCTCGATCAAAGGTATCGCGTCGTCATCTCGCGTCCGCCTCGATGTCCCAGAGTCGCCGCCTCCATTGCCGCGTCCACGACGACACCTTGGGCACATCGGCAACTTGCACCTGGGATCGCGAAGCACCCCAGACCTAGGCGCCGCGAAGCGCGCGCAGCAGCAACGCAACAAGGCTGCGGCTGTCGAGAGCGGGGCCGAGACGACCGGCAAGAAGCGTGGACGAGTCTCTCTCGGCATGCTCTTCCAGTCCAGACACCGGTCTGTTTCAACGCCTGTGGCCAAGCCGCAGGGCGAGGAGGAACTTCCGCAACCGCCCCCACTTGCAGCGGCCGCAACCGCAGCAAAGTCCGCGCCAACCTCCCCCATCACCCCCACATTCAGGTGTCCAAGCTGCGAGGCTCTGGACGTCAGCACTCCCAGAGCGGTGTCGCGGCGGCCGTCGAATGGCGCGGGACATGGTCGTCAACTGTCACGCGCACCGTCACACTCGGCTGCGCGCGCAGGTGACACGCTGCCAGCCCGCGGCCCACCCAACGCTCTCTACAACAGCGTGTACAGGTACGGGCATTCCGCGAGCATGACCAACATGCACGGCCCTGCGCCACCTCTCGGCATGAGCTTGTCACAAACAAGTCTCATTCACTCGCGGACCAGTCTCCACAACCTGTCTCGCACGAGCTTGCACAACAGCTCGCGTACTAGCTTGCACAACAACAGCTCGCGCACCAACCTCGGTTTAGGCTACGCGAGCACACATCCCTACAACGCCTCCAAAGCGAGCCTGAGCCTGTCGCAGACCTCGCTCGTACTTCCGGACAATGGACGTAACCAGCTGCTCTCAAAGGATCACTACCACCTGCGCTTCGCGGCAACCTACATCATCAACCTCATCGCCCCGGCGCTGCGCGCCTCCAACTTCCAGAAATCGGAGCGCAACCTGGAGATCAAACGGATTACCGAAGATCGTCTCACCATGCTCCAGCGGATGGAGAGGACATGGGGCAGCTCGTGGTCCGAGGTCGCTGCGGATCTGCTCAACGATACCGCATCCGACGTGCCCATTGAGGTGCAGGAAGCCAAGCTGCGGGCGTGCAACATCACTGCCACCGCAAAGGCACGGGAGCGCAGGGTGTTTGTGACGGCACTCGCCGACGGCATCATCTTCTGCTTCCTCTTCAACCGCCTCTTTACGGCGCCGGCATCTCGCATCCAGCGTGTCAAGGTGCCCAAGGACGAGACGCGCATCAAGGCCAACATCGACCGCTTCCTCTCGGCTTGCCGCGAAGTCGGCGTGCCCGAGAGCGAGATGTTTGCGATCGGCGATCTCAACGAGAACTCGCCTGAAGGCCTGGCCCTCGTTGCCCGCACCATCCTTGTCCTGGCGCAAATGTCGGGCCCCACGGACGTCCCTCGAGTGCGCATTGGCCTCCGCTTGTCGTCAAAGTCGGAGACGTCATTGTCTACGCCGATGGCCAAGTCTCCCAGCCTCTCTGGCGCTTCCTCCACGGCGCCCTCGCAAAGATCGTCTGGCGTTACATCGGTCGCGCCACGTACGCTCGGAGACCGCCCGCTTCGCAGCAGCTCGAGCGACCTGCTCGCTCGACTCCAGAGGGAGAACGGCAGTACCAGCAACCACTCCACACCGAGCTCGACTGCCCACACCGATACCACGGCGACGAGGGCGCCCAGCTTGGTGCGCAAGATCTCGTCGTCCGTGACCCCTCCTTTGTCGCCTGTCCGCGCCGCCGCAAGTGCCCCACCAGTACCCGCACTGCCTAACATCCCGCCCCAGTACGCGAATGCCCAGCCCATCCCCACCATCTCCACTCCCATGCCCGCCCCTGTGGCCGTGGCGTCTACGGCCCGACCGCAGCTCATGCGCGCGTCCAACCGTGCGCAGGTGTCCTTCGCCTCGGACTCGAGCTCGCCGCGAGTCTCGGGCTACGAGTGGAACAGCAGCATCTCGTCGGCCCACTCCTCGTCGTACCTCACTCCGCTGCAGGAGCGAAGCCCGACGCACGGCGTCAGCGAGCGCATGCCTCACGAGCGCTCGCCGCACGAGCGCAGCCAGCTGCAGGAGCGCGAACGCACGCCGAGCCTGGTCAGCGCCAGCTCCCACGTTCCATCGTCGTACTCGCGCTCCAGCATGAGCGCGAATGGCTTCAACGGCCCGGTGCCCACCATCATCGGCGAGGACTTCCACCACCCCCTGGACGAGGCAACCATCGTCGACGCGTCGTCGCCGCCCGAGTCGTCGCCGTCGTGCGCCTCTCCCGAGGCCCGCAACCTGTCCGAGCACACGCTGCAGGAGGCAAGACGCAAGATCATCGGCACCCTGCTCTCGAGCACGGAGGACCTCTCGCTCTCGAACCACATCCAGGATGACGCGCGGGGCTTCGCCCTGTCCCAGTCGCTCGCCGCGCTCGAGGGTGCATCCCGTCCTCCGCTCAACCCTCGAAGGTCGGACAGCCATCGTTTGCGCCCGGTCTCGCGCGCCGCCCGTGCCCAGAGCATCGAGTTGGAGCAGCGGCTCGACGAGGAGGGCACGCACATGCCGCTGCGGCCGACGAGCGAGCTCCCTCCCCGCCCGCGCATCCGCCGACCCAGCGTCAACGGCAAGATCTACGTGCCGAAGCGTCCGCAGTCGCCCGCGTCTCCCAGCCTCTCGATGCACGGCGCGCTGGTGCAGTCCCCGCATGCGCTCATGGACGCCGGGTCGGAGTTCGGCGTGTCGCGTATCATGACCAAGGAGGAGCGTCGCCGCTCGGCGGACTGCGTGGCCCAGGGGGTCACCGCTGGCCGTATCATGAACATGCGCAACCAGTCGATGGTCAACCTCCCCTCCCGGCGCACGTCAACCCTCAGCCGCGACCGCGACAGCATGGTGCACGGCTCGTTCCAGATCCTCGAGTTCACCAACTCCGAGGGCCACGAGAGCGTGCGGTACCAGCTCGGCAACTGCATCGGCCGCGGCCAGTTTGGCTCGGTGTACCGCTCCCTCAACCTCTCGACGGGCCAGATGGTTGCCATCAAGCGTATCCGCCTGTCGGGCGTCAAGGAGAAGGAAGTCCGCGACGTCATGCGCGAGGTCGAGGTACTCCAGCGTCTCTCGCACCCCGGTATCGTCAAGTACGAGGGCATGTCCCGCGACGACCAGTTCCTCAACATCGTGCTCGAGTTTGTCGAGAACGGCTCGCTCGGCCAGACGCTCAAGGCGTTCGGCAAGTTCAACGAGCGGCTCGTCGCGTCGTACGTCGCCAAGATCCTCGAGGGCCTGCACTACCTGCACTCGCAGGGCGTCGTGCACTGCGACCTCAAGGCGGCCAACATCCTCTCGACGAAGAACGGCAACATCAAGCTCTCCGATTTTGGCGTGTCGCTCAACATGCGCGCGGTCGAGAACTTCGCCGAGCGCGCGAGCATCGGGCGGACGGTCCTCAAGAACGAGATTGCCGGCACGCCGAACTGGATGGCGCCCGAGGTCATCAAGCTCTCTGGCGCGTCGCCCGCGTCGGACATCTGGTCGCTTGGCTGCACGATCATCGAGCTCATCACCGGCAAGCCGCCGTACTCGGACGTGCCCAACAGCATGACCGTGCTGTTCCGCATCGTCGAGGACCCGATGCCGCCGATGCCCGAGACGTCCGCCGAGCTGCAGGACTTCCTCAAGCTCTGCTTCGTCAAGGAGCCCGCGCTGCGCCCCACCGCCGCGATGCTGTTCGAGCACGAGTGGGTCCGCGACGGACGCGGCGACCTCCTCGCGCGCCCGCAGGACTCGCTGCCGTTCCTCCGCAGACTGAGCCAGGAGCCGGCTCACCACCGGATCGACGCGCAGCGCGTCTTCTCCAACTCGACTCTGCCCGGCGCGCCGTCCGCGTCGGCCTCGCTGGTCGACTTGGGCGACACCGCGCACCTCGCGCAAATGAGCATGGTCAGCCTGCACTCGCACGTCGTACACCACAAGGACGAGCGGGAAGGCAGCCCGGAGACGTCGGCCTCGGGTGGCAAGGCGCACAAGCTCGTCAAGATGACAGTCAGCAAGGCCATCACCTGCCACGTCTGCCTGCAGGGCCTCAAGAAGCAGGCGCAGCTCTGCGAGACGTGCGGCCTCATCACGCATCCGAAGTGCGCGGCGCGTGCTCATCCCAAGTGCGACGTGCGCGAGCAGCTCGCCCTCCTCGTCCACCACCAGGACTGGAGCGTGACCCCGTCCGGCGCCAGCTCGCCATACGAGCCGACGGGGCTGGGCATCTCGTCGCTCCCCGGCCGCCTCTTCTCGCGGAACAAGAGCAAGAGCTCGCTCGCCGTCCCCTCGCCCACCTCGCTCTCGGACTCGCGCCGCCGCTACTCGAGCGGCGGGAGCACGCCGGGCCACCTCTCGCCCGGCGTCGACCCCGCATCCCTCCGCTCCCGCCTCAGCGACCACTCGGACGAGACGGGCGGCACGGGCCCGCGCCACCCGAACCCCTCGACGTCGCTGCTCCGCATCGACGAGGACGCGACGTACGACCGCCCCGTCATCCGCATCGACGAGCCCGAGCGCGAGGTCGAGCGCAAGATGCCGCCGCCCGTCGAGAACACGGGCAAGCGCCGCTCCGTGCGCGGAGACAAGAGGGGCGACTGCGTCGTGCAGTAATCTGTACTCCTGTTGTGCTTTTAGCTGTAGCACTCTATAGTCGGGGCGGGCGACACATGTATAGTCCTGCGAACGGTATGCATCTGGTCTTCTGCTGGCTGAGGAAGGGTGTACACAACTTAGGCCAGTTTCTACTACATGACCGAGCAGCAGCCACGAGTGTGGCGGTGCTCACGGATCGCGTCGTCAAGCGCGACACGGACAGAGGCCTCAATCAAATGCTGAAGCTCTATGCGATCCATGGGCAGAACGCCGTCCGCGGAAGTGGCGAGGACACTGCTGCTGTCCGCCTGCGAGTCAGTCTCTGTACATGGGGATAGGGAGGACTGACCGCCGCGCTCGGGCCCTCCTGCATGTCTTCATGCGTGACGGGGACGAGGATGCTGTCCGCCGCGCTCACGCAGACACTGCGCTCGTCGCCGACCGGGCTCTCGGCGTCCTTCTGGGTGGCGACGACACTGCGCGCGTCGTCCATGGTGCTCGCGCAGACACTGCGCGCGTCGTCCGCCGCGCTCGCGCAGACACTGCGCTCGTTGCCACTGCTGCTGTCCGCCTGCGAGTCAGTCTCTGTACATGGGGATAGGGAGGACTGACCGCCGCGCTCGGGCCCTCCTGCATGTCTTCATGCGTGACGGGGACGAGGATGCTGTCCGCCGCGCTCACGCAGACACTGCGCTCGTCGCCGACCGGGCTCTCGGCGTCCTTCTGGGTGGCGACGACACTGCGCGCGTCGTCCATG
>JAMALN010001056.1:0-12348 GCA_023630115.1 Cutaneotrichosporon sp. PK4640 | reverse complement strand
TACGACGAGATGGCGTCCGACGGCGTGACGGAGCCGATGGACAGCTTGCGAGGGCCGAAGGGCTTCTTGTCCCCGATGGCACCGAGGTTGCCGCTGTTGAGCGCAGGTCCGGGAGGGAGGCGGTCGTACTGCGAGAATGCGATGCTCGACGCACGCGACGACATAGGCGCCAGAGCGTGCGTGCTGTCGGCAGCGGACTCGGCCGGCTGCTGCGAGATGACGGACGAGGCGTAGCCCGTGTAGGTCATCTTCTTGCCGCCCGCGCCGATGGCCGACATGGGGAAAGCCTGCGACACCACGGACTGAGCGTCGGGCGAGACGTACGCGACCGTGTCGTGGGTGCGGTAGTACGCCGGGTCGAAGCGGCTGGGCTGAGCGGCAGCGGCCGCAGCGGCGTTGCGCTGGGCTGATGTCAGTTGATCGAAACGCGACAGAACTCACCCTTCTCGATGTACTCGTTCGCGGGCGTCTCGAAGCGGCGGTACTGGTTCATCGAGCTCGAGAGCGTCTTCTTGGGCTTGCTGAACTGCATCATGCAGGGCTGCATGTTGCTGAGCGGGCCCTCGACGAAGCACGACTTGTCCTTGAAGTGCGTAAGGAGGTAGAGCCAGAGAGGGTGCTTGCTGAGGATCTTGGGGTTGCCGAGGATAACGAGGCCGTACTTGGCACGAGTGAGCGCGACGTTGAGACGGCGCGGGTCGTTGAGGAAACCGATGCCCTGGTGCTCGTTGGAGCGGACACACGAGAGGATAATGTAGTCCTTCTCGCGGCCCTGGAAGGCGTCCACCGAGGCGACCTCGACCTCCTTGTAGAGGTCCTTCTTGAGCGAGCCGTGGAGCTGCATGTACGAGGCGATGTACGAGCGCTGGCCCTCGTACGGCGTGATAACACCGATCTGCGCGGGCAGAACACCCGACTTGAAGAACTTGGTGACCATCTTTTCGACGTTGGACGCTTCGGTACGGTTGAGGAACGAGGTGCCGCTCGACGAGATCTCCTCGGTGCCCATGTTGTTGTGGAAGAACATTGGCGTGTCGGTGACGGGCCAGGGGAAGTCGACGTTCTTGCGGAGGCGCTCGGGGGCGGTGACACCGTTCTGCAGGGTGCCCTCGTAGAACATGTTGGAGGGGAACTCCGACAGGCAGGGGTGCATGCGGTACTGCACCTGCAGGCGGATGGGGCGGTTGCCGAGGATGACGAGGCGCTCGAAGAGACTCTGCGAGAGACCGGCCCTCGCAGCCTTCTTGTTCATGATGACGGGGCCGAGCTGCTGGTGGTCACCGACGAGCACGGCCTGCTTGCAGCCCATGACGAGGGGGATCATGCACTCGGGCTCCGCGGCCTGGGTGGCCTCGTCAATGAGCACCGTGCGGAACTTGAACTTGGCGAGACGGGGGTCACCAGCACCAACACAGGTGGTGCAGATGACGTCGGCCGCGTTGAGGATGTCGCGCTCGCACGCGCGCACGAGCGACTTGTACTTCCGCTCGTCGCTCTGGCTCAGCTCTCCCTGGTCATTCCTCAGCTGAATGAGCTTCTGGAGCTCGGGGCGGGTGTCGTTGTTCGCGACCTGGTTGTGCAGCGCAAGGAAGGCGACCGACGAGTCGAGCGCCTCGCGCGACTTGGCGGCAAGACGCACGACCTTGAGACCGGTCTGGTGGATCTTCTCGCAGAGGTGGTCGACAGCGACGTTGGACGGAGCACAGACGAGGACCTGCCCCGGGTTCATCTTGGCGAGGTGGTAGACAATCGACGCCGAGGTGACAGTCTTGCCCGTACCGGGAGGGCCCTGGATCAAGCTCAATGGCTTCTGCAGCACGGCCTTGACGGCGGCCATCTGCGAGTGGTTGAGCTCAGGAAGGTTGGGGGCCGTGAAGCGCTTGGGCATCTGCGTGCGGAGCACCTGGGGCTCAAGCTCGTGGCCGAGGAGCTTGTGGTACTGTTGTCAGCTGTCTTCCGGACTGATTAAGCTCACAATGTAACCTGACACACTCTTCTCGTCGATGGCGAAGGTCCGCATAGCCGCCTGCATACGGTCGAAGCTGGTTGCCTTCCACACGAAGTCGACGGCGAAGCCATGCGTGCAGTCAATGGGCACGCTATCCGACCGGCGGAGCTCGAGGCAGATCTCGTCGTTGGTGTCTGGTGTCAGTTGAAGCTTGTGGCCGGCAACTCACTGTTCGGCACCTTGATGACGCTGCCGATGCCCTCCCACATGTTGCCCGAGGTGGCCATGGTCGACCACCCCTTGAGGTTGGCACCGACGAGACGGAGACGGAGCTCGTCACCGACCGCGAGGCGCACCTCACCGCTCTCGAGCTTGGGCATACAGAACCACGCGAGGCGCTTCTGGTTTAGACCCATGTCCCAGCGGACGGTGATGTCGTTCTCGCCCTGCGACTCCTTCATGCGCTTGTCGTAGTCGGCCTCGATCTTGACCAGGGGGCCGAAGATGTTCTGGTACTGGTACGCATCCTCGTATCTGCCTGTTAGCTGGTTCACTGGCGATGACAGCTCACCTAAGGAGGATGGGCTGCATCTCCTCCTCTCCCGGTTGGGCTTCGGCGTCCTCGAGGCATGCGTTCGGGTTGTCGCGCCACATCTCCTCGAGCTTGGCTATCTGTGCCATGGAGATCTGGCGCGCGCGCAGCTGCTCGGCCTCGGACGGCACCTTGACGAGCCACGAGAGGAAGGAGCGGTCGTGGATGATGGCAGACCACTGCGAGGTGTCCCAGTTTATGTCGCGCGAGTTGGTCAGCGACGCGCATGGCTGGCTGCATGTTAGCTTGACTGTAACACCAGCGCAGCTACTCACCGACAAAGGAGGACGACGACGGTGTCGCTCTTGGCGGGGATGAAGCCGAGGAGGAAGACGTTCTTGCTCCCGCAGTTGTAGCCTGGTGTGAGCTTGATTGTAAGCTGGCTCTAGCTCACACTCTGGAGTGGTCTCGCCGAGCGAGCCGTCCTTGTGGAGGATGACCTCCTTGTGCTTAGCCTTGACTAAGTGGTTGACAATGTGCGACGCCGAAGTGTTGCCACGCGAGTTGCAGAACCACTTGTTGCAGTGGAGGCACTGCTTGGTCAGCGCCACCTTCCTTTCGGCCTCACCTTGACGACACACTGCGGGTTGTGGATGCCGCAGTAGCTGCGGGCGTCAGCGAACTCCTCATCAACGCCACTAGGGTAGTCTGGGACTTACCTGCACGCGTGCTCGATGCCGTAGCCGAAGGGGATCTCCTCCTCGCGGAACTCGTCGGCGCCGTCATAGTAGTCGATCATGGTGCTGTTGTGGTGCGAGCTGAGGGACATGGCGTCGAGGCCGCGCTCGAGACCCGCGCGCGGTGGCGGCACTAGCACCTGCTCGGTGAGGTTGCTTGGCGCGGCCGAGTACATCGACGTCGTGTCGTCCTGATCGACGCCGTACTGCTGTCAGCCGGTGGCGGGGCGCTGGCGAGCGCAGCTCTACACGTACCTGCGACGCGCCTTCAAAGGTGGTGAAGGGGTCCATGGCGGATGGGTGCGGGCTCTGGTTAGGCCGCGCTGGGTATCGAGGAAGGATATTGTTGGGTAAAGGTTGATTGGAGGGAAGGTGTTGATGACAACAGCAAAAGACGGGCCGAGTGGGATTGAGGTTGAGAGAGTTGGAGGTGGATCCGGTGGAGGAGATCTGTGGGTGGCTAGGTGGCAATTGAAAACGCACAAGGGGCCATTACAATCTCTCCGCATCGGTAATTTAAACTCGACTCCGCAGTTCTAATCGCGGCTTCATCACCACGTGACCGCGACGCGCGTTGAGATGACTCGCAATGCATTCAGTCATTCATGCATTCAGTCTAAGATGTGGTCTAGGTTTACAAGGAGATGTACGAGGCCCCATCAGAGGGCATGTTAAGCTTGGCAATGTCGGCGATGAGGTCCATGGTGCCCTCGGCCCAGCCAACCTCGTCGTGCCCGCCGAACTCGCCCTCCCACCAGATGACCTGGCGATGTTTGGGGTTCGAGATGCGGAGCGTGCCCCAGCCAGGGTAGTCGAGCTTGAAGGGCTTGGGCATGCCGAAGTCTGTCCCGTTGGGCGCGATGAGCGAGTCGAAGAGCGCTTCGGAGTGCGAGTGAGGGACAACCTTGTCGGCCTGAGTGTGGACAAGAAGAGTGGGAGCGGAGGTGCGCTGTCGTCAGATCTATGGCAAACACGTAAGCTCACACTCAGCGCCTCGACTGAGTTGAAGCGGACACTAATGAGCGACTTGAAGAAGTCTGTTGTCAGGTCGTTCTCGCCTAAAGGACTGACTCTGGATTGGGGGGAAACGTCCAAGAGGCGAGAGGAGGGGGATCACGCCGAAGAGGTAGAACCTGGGGTCAGCTGGTGCAACAGTCAGGAGCTCACGAGGAAAGAAGGTCGGGTATAGAAGAGAACGGCGTGATGAGGACCAGCGCCCTGGGCACAATATCTGCCGTCAGTTACCCGTAGTAGACTTCCTAACTGACTGTCATCCGCCAAGAGGCCAGTCAGCGCTGAGGCAACGCCTGTACCAAGGCTGTGACCCATGACAATAATCTGTCTCTGAGGCGCCCCCTTCCCTGCGGCCTTGACACGCGCCGCGACCCAGTCGTACGCAGCCCGCGCGTCGACCTTGAGCCCCTCCTCCGACGGCTCGCCGCTCGAGTCCGCGAAGCCGCGGTAGTCGACGGCCACGACGTTGCTGCTGTCAGCTAGCAGGCCCTTCTTAGCTCACAGGTCAAGTACGCTCGAGAGGGCGGCGTACGTGCGCACGCGGTGGGGCGCGGCGCGCGTCGCGGCCTGCTGTCAGCTCTAGAAGAGGACGCGAGCTCACGTTGCCGTGGAAGTAGATGACGGTGGGCCGGGCGCCGAGGGCCTTGTCGAAGATGTCGTCCGAGAGGTCCAGCTGCGGGGGGAACGGCGCCTGCTTCATGTAGTACGAGTTCGGGCTGGTGTCAGCTGTCTGTGCACAACCCCCAGCTTACAGGACATGCCAGGCGCCGAGCGTCTCGCCGTCCGGCGTGGGGATGCCGAAGTTGCGCGTCTTGAACGCTGCTGTCAGCTCGATCCATATGATCCAGCTCACGGGCAAGGCCATACGCGTGCGGCGCGCCGTAGTTGGGGAAGAAGGGGAAGCGGATCCAGTGGAGGAAGGTCAGCCTGCCGTCAGCTTCATCTCGGACTCAGAGCAGCTGACGCACTCGCGCTGGACCCATGGGACGGTGGCGAGGAGGAGGACGAGGCCGTACAGGCCTGCTAGGCCTGCGAGGAGGAGGGGGAGGAGCTGGGCGCGCCGGAGCAGCTTCTGCGCCGACGACATGGTGGGAGATGCAAAGGAACGTGGGGAGTGTGGAGGCAACTTCGGGTATCGGTCGCCGATCAGCGTCATGTCAACATGCACGGAACCAAATATGTCCGCCTGCGTCGTCCGTTGTCTGCTACCTTCCCGGTCTCTTGCTAGAACGTGCTGGCGTGCAAGTTAGTAGAGTCTCTCTTGGCAGCCCAGCCCCTCGCCCTCGCAGCTAAGAAACAATCTATGCCATGCAAATGCTAGTCTACTCCGCGACAATGTCTTCGCGCTTGGGCTTGATCTCCTTGACCTCCTTGAGGTCCTTGGAGTGGCGGATGTCGCTCCCCTTGTCGAGGAGGTCGGTCGCCTCATCAAACAGCACACCCAGCCCCAAAGCGTCCTCCTGCGCCAGCTCGAGCACGTGGTCGAGCTCGACCATCCCGTCTCCATCGGGGTCGAGCTTCTGCCCAATCTCCTCGAGAACCTCGTCGGGCGGCGGGTGCGCAATCACGCGCAGCGCGCGGAACAGGTCCTTCTTCCGGATCTGGCCCTTGGCGTTCGTGTGGATCAGGTTGAGCGACGAGCCGACGCGCTCGTCGTACTTCTCGAGCTGGGCGTCGATCTTCTTGATCATGCTGCGCACGCGCTTCGAGAGCGCCACCGACTTGGAGTCGGCCTCGTCGGGGTTCTCCTTGGAGCGCGCCTCGGAGAGGAGGTTGTCCTCGAACAGAGCCGCGAGCTCGTTGCGCTCCTTGGCGATCGACGACTTGGCGGTGAGAATCGAGAGGGCCTCGGCGAGCTCGTTGAGCTGCTCCTTGGTCATCTTGGCGGCGTCGGGCTTGGGCTCCTCCTCGACGGGCTCCTCGGCAGCGGCCTCGGGAGCGGCAGCGTCGGCAGACTTGGCCTCGGTCGTGGGCGCGGCAGCGGCGATGGGCTCGGTGGCGTCCGTCACGGGGACCACTGGAGGCTCCTCGGCGCCAGTGGCCTTGGCCTCGGCGGCAGCGGCGGCGGCAGCCTTCTCGGCCTCGGCCTTCTCGGCAGCCTTGGCCTCGCGCTCTGCCTCCTTGGCAGCCTCCTCGGCTTCCTTCTTCTCCTTGCGGGCCTCGGCCTCCTCCTTCTCCTGGACAGCCTCCTCCTCGATGAGCTCCTGCTGCTGCTGGAGCACCTCGAGCTTCTGCTTGAAGGGGACGTCGTCCTTGTACTGGGCGAGCTCGGTCTCGTCGACAAGGCTCTCGGGAAGCGAGGCGAGGGTCGAGACAAGCGAGGGCAGGACGTCCTCGGTCTTGCCGCCGAAGTTGAAGGCACGGGAGAGAATAAGCAGAACACCGGAGATCTTGTTCATGTAGTGCAGGTCGATCCACTGCTCAAGCTCCTCGCGGAGGTGAGCCGGCGACGTGCCCTGGAAGCGGATACCACGCGACTGGCAGGCCTGCTGGAGCTCCTTGGTGGAGAGCGAGTCGACGCCCTCAGCGTGGATCATCATGTCGTCGACGCGAATCTTCTCGAGACGCGAGCGGATCTGGTGCTTGAGGAAGGTGTCGGTACCAAAGGCGTGAATGTTCATGTACTTGCAGACGGAGACGAGCTGGGCGCGGGACAGGTTGTCGAGGGTGATCTCAGAGTCGAAGAGCTTGGCCACACGGATGATGTCGTCGTGAGACGGGTTCTCGCCAGTGGACCGGACCTGATTGTCAGCAAATCACTCATGTACATCGACCCACCTTGCGGAAGAACTCCTTGAACTCGTCCGAGCGCACGACCTGGTCAGCCTTGAGGCCAGTGTCCTTGACAGTCTCCTGGAGGAACTTGGCCATCTCGAGGCGCACACGCAGCAGCTTGCGCTCCTTCTCCTCCTGTGCGGGTTAGTAACCGTGTTTCGGCCGATTCCTCACCTTGGCGAGCTGGCCCTCAAACGTGCTTGGGAGCATGTTGGGGAAGAGCTTGAGCGCGACGGGGAGAAGCAGCTCCATGAACGGGATGATGACAAAGACGGAGAACGGGAGGAGACGGAGAAGGTCGGTGGTGGTGCGGCGCAGCTGACGGCGCTCACGGCGCGTCAGCGAGCCGCCCTGCAGCACCTTCCACTGGAGCTTGGACGAGATCTTGATCTCCTGGCCCAGAAGCTTGGTGCCGGCCCAGTAGTGTGCGGCCTCCTTCTTGATGACGGCCCAGGCGCGCTTGTGCCACGGCCCAGTGGGCTTCTTCTTCTCCTTGGCAGCGGGGGCCTTGTCCTCGGGAGCCGCGACAGCGGTCTCGGCCGCCTTCTCGGCGGGGACGGGCGGCGAGGGCGCGGGGCTACCGGGAGGCGGGACCTTGACCACAGCCTGCTCGTCCTTGGGAGGCTGGGGAGCGGGCGGGGGCGGAGAGGAGCTGGCGGTGGGCGTGGACTGGGTGGACGTGGCGTAGAACCGGGGGACGTGACGGAGACCAAGGGCGACGGGGCTGGGCACGCCGACGGTGGCGAGCGCGAGCGAGAAGGGCGTGTGCGGTGTAGGCGTTGCCAACCGGGACATGTTTGCGCGGCGTCCGGCCAGGCGCCGCCCGAGGGGGCGAACGCCGGACGCAGTGGCTCGAGAAGTGAGCATGGGGCCGATGGGCCTGGGGCCGGTGTCGCTAACGGAGGGTTGAGGAGGAGAGGGAGGGGATTGGAGGGGATGAGAGGATGAGAGGTTGTAAGAAGTCGAAAGTTGACGATTGACGGCTTCAAGGGCAGCCGAGAGGGGGACGTCACTGTTCTACGGTGGCGGACTGGGGGGGTGGTTACTGGGTGGAAAAGTGAGGCCCCATCGAATCTAGACCCGCATTTCAACCACCCTCCTCCCTGGGGGAGCTTCTCTCCTCGGCCATCGGACAGTTAGACATCCGGCCACTCCGACCGCACTGACATGCATCCCCTCCACTGCTCATCACGATAGTCTTGATCTTTGATGCATGTGGAATGACTGTTGAAAGTGGGGAGCGAGGTGACTGCCTCGAGGAGGATTTTTTCCACGTCGGCGCGTCCTGGTGGTGCCTTGGTTGCGTGCCCGCCGCGCCCGCCCTCGGTCGCGATCGAACCCCTTTTCGGCCACTCGTATCCCGCCAGTCCGTCAGCATCTTTCGGTAGGCCCGTATCCGCACCCGAGCTCCAATGCCGAGATGCCACGCGTTACCAACCTGCCAGCCAACTGGCCAACTGAGGCTGTAACTGTGGCTGTGCGTCCGAGCGCAGTCAAGCGTCAAGCGCTGAAGCGTGTGGGAATGCGTGGCGTGCACATGCCGGACACGCGTCGTGCATACCATACACGGGCAGCGTGAGCCGCAAAGGGCCAGGGGAGGGCCCGAGGAGCTCGGTCTTCTCGCCTGGGGTGCTCTCATGGAAGTAACTCGGTGTCAACCTTCTCGTTGATTTCAGTACAGCATCGCAGTAGCACCAAGAACACTCTGTAGCTCTATGGACGTCGCTGGCCTGTACGGCGCTCATTCACTCTTCCAATCTTCCAGCTGCCCTCCTTCCGCTCCCAGCTGCAACATCCAAAGCTGCTGAACTGACCAGTTGTAGGGGCAAAGTGGAGGCCAAAGTGGAGGTGGCTGGCGCCTCGGTCACGCGGCTTCCGCTCGATCTCCGTCACTCCTCCACCGGCTCAGCCACCCACCCACCCGGCCACCGGTCACCATCCACTCGTTCGACGTCACCCATCGCACTTCCCAGCCCCCACACACCCACAATGTCCCTCTCCAACCCCCTCAATGCCGCCCTCGTCCCCGCGATCCTCTTCGTCGCCTACCGCATCCTCTTCCCCTCCAAGCCCACCGCCCCCGCGACCCCCGCAACCCGCTACGACCAGGGCGAGTACAACTGGGCCCCGACGAAACACCCCAAGACCGCCGTGTACAAGGACTACGACGTGCATGAGCTCTCCCAGTCGGACGGGCGGGGCAACCCGCGCATCCTGCTCGCCATCGCGCGCATCGTCGACGGCGAGATCTCGGAGCGCACCGTGTTCGACGTGTCTGCCGGGGCCAACTTCTACGGGCCGGAGGGCATGTACGGGAACTTTGCGGGGCGCGACGCGTCGCGCGGGATGGCGAAGCAGAGCTTCGACGAGGGTGGGTCGGGAGACGAAGGGGTTGACGCCAGACATGCTCACGGATCTCGACAAGCCGCTCGACAACCTCAAGGACCTGACGGGCGCCGAGATGTACGTCGCGCTCAGCTGGATGGTGTGAGGAAGCTGACCCCAGCGACAACATGCACGGGTGGCACGACCACTTCTCGAACAAGTACAAGGTCGTCGGGCGGCTGGTGTAGAGCGACGAGTGTGTATGTATGGTTTAGCCGGTGGCCGATGGGAATGTACTGATCCTTGCTGATGTTCGCTGACGGGCTACGTCCAGTAGGTCGGCTCTTGGGTTGCGTCTAGTTGGGATGCGTCGAATCCACAGCGGGATGGCCAAGAAGTGAACAACTCAGGACATCCATGGTCTCGGGGGACGATGGGAGTCGGGCTGCAACCTCCTGTACGACACCTCTGGATGCTAAACATAGCTGGGCGCTGCGCCCCACTTCCCTAACCGTACCAAAACTATGCATGCCTCTATCTTACTCCCTAGTCGTAGTCCTCAACGACAGTCCCAAGCCCCAGGCGCTCCGCCTCAGCGAGCACCACAGCCGAGATAGCAACGTCCTGCACGCCCAGACCCACGCTCTTGAAGATGTTGACGTCCCCTACCCCGTTGACCTTGGCAACGGCCTTCTCCCGCGTCGAGACATCGACGACCTCGCCCAGCTCGACGAGCTGGTCGTCGCTCATGCCCTGCAGCTCGCCCGCCTCGTGCCCGCACGCCTCGCGCGAGTCGACGAGCACCACGCCCGCACGCTTGACGAGCTCGTCCTCGACCTCGCGCATGTGCGGCTTGTAGCTCCCGATCAGGCACATGTGCGCGCCCTTCTTGACGGGCGCGGCGGGGAAGAGCGCCTTGGTGCTGCTCGTCATGGTGCAGATGATGTCGGCATCCCCAACAGTGGCAGCGAGGTCGAAGCCGCCCTCGGACGTGTTGTCGGCGTACGACGCGATGCCCTGCGACACGGAGACGCCGGGGAAGTGCGCCGCAATGTCCTGCACCAGCGCCTCGGAGCGGGGCGTGGAGCGGCGCGCGACGACCGTCACCTTCTTGATCGAGGGGTAGGTCTGGAGGAAGGCGCGGGCGTGCCCGTCCGCCTGCGTCCCCGAGCCGAAGATGACGAGGTGCGCGGGGGTCTGCGCGCCGTCCGCGAGCGCCTGGTACGAGAGGACGGAGCCTGGGGTCAGCTCATCAAGACGGTGGTAGCTGGACGTACCGGCGGCATTGCGCAGGGCGGTGAGACGGCGCGCGTTCATGATCGCCTTGACCTTGCCCGTCTTCTCGTCCATCATGATCGTGGAGCCGGGGAGGCCGTCCGAGCCCGCGCGGGGCACCGACACGATCTTGCACGACGTGGTGCCCGACACGCGGGCGGGCATGAAGAGCATGGTCTGGTCGGACGACATGAGCTGGTGGCGGAGCGGGAGCTGGAGCTTGCGCACGCCGGGGACTGATGTCAGTCTTGTAAGTGGGGCGACTCACTGTCCTCGGCGTCGCCGGCGGTCGAGTAGGCCGCGAAGACGGCGCGCTGCGAGTCGACGGCGAGCTTCTGGTCCAGGCTGTCGAGGACCTTGTCGACGTCGGCCGAGGTGAGGATGCGGAGGGCGCGGTCGGACATGGTGCGTGTGGAAGTGCGAGGGAGGGTGGAATGAGGGAGGCGAGAACGGATTGAAGAGAGGAGCGGGCGCGATAAGGACATGGACCTTGAGGCTGAGGAGGGTGAGTGGGTGGTTCCAAGCAGTCGTGTTGAGTAGTCAGCCGCTGTTGGAGTCGAGGATATCCACGGAAGATGTGGGTGGGTGGGTGACCTTGTCGGTCGGGATTGCGTACATTGCCGAGCACTGCTAAGCGCTCACTACAAGTGGGCATTATCTCGGCCCCGACAGGCCGGACCCACCGAGCGAGCTAGGTACAGGGTCGAAATACGGTTGTTTTCGGGCGGCTGATGGAATGAGGAGGCTGATAAGGCATGCAGCATAAGAAAGCCAAGATGGAGGCCAGCGTTCATGATCAAGCGCGATCAGATAGGCCGTTCTGATAGCGCATCATGTGTGGAACATGCGCGGTCACCGTTGGCGGTAGCCCACCTTCGTTCTCAAAGGTACCCGCCCTTGCCACCGCGGTGTGGGTGCACTCCCTCATGCACCTGCTGACATGTGGTCTGATCGGTAGGGAGTGACAAGAGGCTGAGACGGACCCGCATCCAGTAACTCCCTGCATCTCCATGTCTCGGTGGATGGGTGGGCGGAGGGCTGGAGCGGGGTGCCTCCTGATGACCGGCACAGAGGTGCAGCGTCCCGGCGACCTCGCAGCTGGGCAGTTCTCACACCTCGTTGATCGTCAGCGCGGACGTGGTCTTCTCCTTCCTGTTCACGCGCGCTCCCACCTCTAAGCAGCTGTGTGCAATACTAGTATACATGCCAGCCATACCGCCTACCGCACCTCAACCACACGCCGCGTCCGGTCGCCCTCGAGCGCCTCCTCCATCTCCTTGACCATAGCGCGCACGCGCTCCACGCCGACGCGCACAACGTCCATGATCTCGTCCGGGGACAGAGCGCTCCCCCCAGCCTTGGAGAGCACACAGAGCTCGCGCTGCGCGTTGAGCGTGATCGTCATCGTCCCATCCGCGAGCACCTCCTCGAGGTGCGTGGGGTCCAGGATGGGCGGGAGGCCCTCGAAGTAGCTGAAGCTCAGGCAGAGGGGCGTGTGGTGGATCGCGAGGGGGACGGGGGCGCGCTCGTCGGGCGAGTGCTGATGTCAGCTTGTCTAACGACCAAAGCTGTTCAGAGCCACGGGAGAGTCAAGTACCCACCACAATCACGTCGTCGCCCGACACCTCGACCTCGGGTTTCCGGAAGTGGCGGAGCGCCGTCATGGCCGCGAGGGATGCACAGTCGAGCAGGTTGCCCGAGTCCGAGAGGAAGTGCAGCGTCAGCCGGAGGTGCCAGACCTG
>JAMALN010001055.1:0-16770 GCA_023630115.1 Cutaneotrichosporon sp. PK4640 | reverse complement strand
GGGCCGGCGGTGCCGCGCACCTCGCGCCCGTCGTCGGAGCGCACGACGACCATGACCTTGCTCCCGCCACCGTCGGCACAGAGGATGAGCTGGGGCCGGGCGGGGCTCGGCGAGCCGGGGACGGGGGGAGTGGCGGCGCGGGACATGGTGTCTGTAGTGCCGGAGATGATGAGGCCGAGTACGATGCCAACAGAGTAGTTTTAAACTATGCGAGGTTGTGGGGGATGGGTGGCCATGGGAGTGGTGAGCACGGTGGATGGGTGGATGCGGATGTCTCGGCGTGGTCGCCGTACGGCGATCGCCCCGATCGTGCCTGACGCCACCCCTCAGACCACGCGACGCCGGCGACCTCCCCCCCTCGCTCGTTCTTCAATTGCCTCATGCCCCACCCCGCATCACAAGTGCATGCATGTGTCTCATGCATTCTGCCGCGGCTGGTGATAAGGCCCCACGCCGGAGCGATGCGCCGAACTTTCTGTGCAAGCTTGAGCGCCCGTCGATCGTGAGCGCGGCATGGTGCGCCCTCGGCGACAAGTCTGCTCTCTCCTGGGCTCCTGGTGATCAGGCTCTCCTGGCGATCAGGTGCAGGCAATGTGCATTGGGCGAGCTGGAGAGATTCTGTGTACGGTGTCTGGAGCACTACGGCATCTGGAGCACTGTAGGTATGTGTGGCTGTTGCCCAGCATCGTAAGGCATTGGGAATGGCCATTCCACCCCAGATCTCGGGGCGTCACCCAGACCTGTGGATATTCCAGACGTTTTTGCGGACATCTCGAGTGCGGCAGGGGCGGGCCGGCAATCGCAGGGGAAGTCAGAGGGAGCGCGCGTGCAGGTTGTGCAACAAGACTGCGGCAGAACGGGACATCTTCGGATGGGGCCCCCGGGGATGCCGCCGGGGAGCGCGCCGCATCAGATTCCGTCGTGTGCCGAGCCATGTGCCGGTGGGTGACTGATCGGCGGGATTCCCGATCCACGCTCACGCGATGAATGCTGGGGTGGGTGAGTGAGACTGGGGCTAGTGGGCAAGTGTGCGTGCGAGTATGCGGGGCAAGCTGGAAGTGTCTGAGAGTGTCTCAGCACATGGTGCGATTGCAGCGGGGCACCGGGCGATGAATGCCAGGCCGTGCACCGCGTCTGTCTCAACCTCACCGCCCTGTCCATTACAGGTTCATTACGTGTACAATGCTAGTGCTCATGCAGTTGGGCTAGACCCACGTCTCCTTGACCTTGACACCAATGTGCTCCAGCTCGTCGAGCACACCCGCCCACACGTCCTTGGTGTATGGCCCGGTCACCCCGCGGACCTGGACCTGCCCGTCGGCGACGCGGAGCGCCGCGAACGCGAGCGTGCACCCGACCGTGGTGGACATTGCGCTCGCCCGCTCGTCGCCCGTACACAGCAGCGAGGCGGTGACAGTCTGCTCCCCGACCCCGTTGGCGCCGGGCACGACCTTGAATGCGTGGTGGAGTAGCACGGCGTCGCGCTCGTCGGACGCGTACGCCAGCTTCTTGGACAGGAGCGCGGCGAAGGTGTCGATCGGCGCCTGGGGCGCCTTGGGGAGGGCTGGGGGCGCAGGAGCCCCCGTCGCAGACTCAGAGGGAAGCAGCGAGAAGTACTGCAGCGCCTCGACGAGCTCAGCGTCCGCGCCCGTCGCCTCCTCCACCGTGGCGAGGAGGTCCTCCTCCTTGACCTTGCGCCCGAGCGCCTGGCTCATCGACGCGGCCAAGAAGCCGGGCCAGCTCCCTGCCGCCTCAACCTTGTCCTTGCCCAGCAGACCCAGGGCGCGGAACCCGTCCATGAGGTGCGCAAAGCCCTGGTACCGCAGAGTGCCGCGGAAGCAGTCGCGCAGGTCCTTGATCTCGCCGAGCCCGTACTTCTCAGCGTAGGGGAGCGAGTCGCGGTTCGCCAAGCCCTCAAGCGCGAGGCCACGCCACAGCTTGACGTCGGGGAAGTGCTCGCGCAACAGGTCCTGACCCGCGACCTTGCGCATCTCGCCCGCAAGCTTGAACTCGGCGTCGTTGAGCGACGCCGTGAGCACGGCCTTGGGCGACCACGAGAACTTGTACGCCAGGGGCACGTTGGATGCCGACGCCTCGGGAAGGCCGCCGCACCACGAGACGAAGGAGACGACCTGCTTGCCCTCCTTCTGCACGCGCTCCATGATGCGCATGGCGGCCATGCTGTCGATTCCCGGGTCGAGGCCGCACTCGCCGAGAAGAAGGACATCCTTCGCCTTGGCCTCGGCGTCGAGCTCCTTCATCTCCGGGCTGACGTAGGAAGCCGTCACGAGGTGCCGCCCGTGGTTGATGCAGTGGCGTGCCACCTGGACGTGCATGGGTGCGGGGAGGAGGCTGTGGTTAGCGGCTGGCGAAATACCCAACATAGCCGACTCACCTGACAATGACATCCGCGCCGGTCACGGCCTCGCCGAGAGCGGCGTCGTCCGACACATCGAGCGAGCGCGTCGACACGCCGCGACGGTTGCGCGCCAGCCCCTCAGCCTCGGCGAGGTTGTTGCTCGCTGTGGTCAGCTGGGGTTCATGGTTTACAGCTGCACTCACCAATGGTAAGATGCACGTCGGGACGCTTGAGGAAGACCTCAACGGCGGGCCCGGCGACCAGCCCAGACCCGAGAAGGAGCACCTTCTTCTTCTGGGGGAGGAGGCCGACGGACTGCGTCGAGCGCCACTTGTCAACGTTGTCCTGTAGCCACTCGTGCTTCTCCAAGAGCTCCGAGTTGGCGACAATGCGCGCCCTGTTGAGGGTCTGGTCGATCTCGTCGTTGACAACAGGCTTGCCGTTGGCATGGTCGACAGCGCGCTCAACGTAGGGCATGAGCTTGCCGGAGAAGTAGGTCGACGAGTCGGCGGCTGCGGTCAGCTTTATGGAAGACAAACGAAGCTGAGAGATCAATAGGCACTCACGCAGCTCGGTCGGGAGCACGTCCGTAGACCCGATGAGGATGCCGCCTGGCCCCTCGAACACGGGCTCGTCGATCGTCGTGTAGTGGTTCATGAACTCGAGCGCGCCCTCGACGTCGCAGGTCACGTCCTGCAGCGCGATCATCTTCTGCTTGCCCTGCCCCTCGGCGAGGTAGCGGTCCATGTCGGCGTTGGTCATGATGCGCGGGAAGCCCTCCTGCCACCCGGCGCCGTGGATCAGCGTGGTGATGTATGGCGCGATCTGGCGTCAGCTCCTCCAAGATTTGGACGCTCACGCGCTCGGTGAAGGTGCTCTCGTACAGGTCGGGGTTAGCGTAGTACTCGATACGGTCGTAGCCGCCGTCGGTCTTGCGCTGGAGGTACGCGTATGGTGGGAGCGCACAGGCGTAGATCTGCTGTCAGCTGGCGCCGCAAATAGCATGGCGGACCTTGGGGCCAGGCTTGAGGTTGGGGAGCTGGGTCCAGTCAACCCACTGGACGCCGGCCTCGTCGAGCATGTCACGGGAGCCGGTGGAGACGTTGCCTGCGCTGCGGGTCAGCGAGATTGAAGGTGGGTTAGCTCACCCAGTGAGGCCGATGACCACGGCGCCCTCGGCGTCGGGCGTGAGCGAGGGGTCGCTGGCCTTGCGGAGGGCGGTGAGCTCGGCGGCATCACCGGCGCGCTTCAGCGCGGCCTTGAACTCGTCAAGCGACGTGTAGGTGTACGGCCGGGCGAGGTGCTGCTGTCAGCTGAGTGGGCTCGGTTTCAGCTTACGAGGAGAGGGTGGGACACACCACGGCGCAGCAGCGCCTGGCCAGTGAGAGAGAGCGCCTCGCCGGCGCCCACAGCTGATCGTCAGCTTCATTGCTTCGCGCTACTCACCGCCCGCAAACCACCCGAACGCGGCCACACGGCGCAGCTTGCCGTCCTTGCCTGGGGAGGTGAGGAGCTCGTGGTCGATGAGCGTCTGCCCCTTGCTGGGGGGCAGGAAGGCGCTCAGCAGGCCGGTGTTGTACGGCTGGCCCTTGTGGGTGTGGCTAAACATCATCCATGTACGCTTAACCGACGGGTCAGAGTCAATGAGGGCATGCACGTCCTCCACGCGCGGCTCCTTGATCCCGAGGACGAGGTTGACGTCCTTGGAGAGCTTGGGGACGATCTTGGCGCCGGCCTGGAGTCAGCCACACCACAAGAGCAGACATACCGCGGCATAGGCAGAGTCCGGGAAGCAGCGGCGGGAGCAGGACTCGACCTCGATGCTCGCCTTGTCGGTCAGGGTCGCGACGGCCTCCGGAGTGAGAGGGGTGCGGCGCTCCCACACGCGGCGGGGGTCCTCGCGGCGGATGCCGAGGGTGGCGAGGGAGCGGGTCATGGGGAGGGAGAGGCCGCGGTGGAGGGTGCGGAGGGGGAGGGTGGTGGGTGGGCGGATCATGATGGGCAGGAGGTGGCCATGAGCTCTTGTAGGATGAGAGGGGGTTGCGGGGCTCTGAGCGATGAGCAAGACGAGTTGCGAGTCCGAGGAAGAGAGAGTTGATGGAGAAGAGATACGCGCTGTTGAGAGAAGTAGGTCGAAGGGGTCCAAGAGAGTAGTCCACGTACGATGTCACATGGTTCTGCCCGTGTCAACACCACCCGTACCACCCACCTGTACAATGATCGGCACGCGCAGTCGCGGGGGTGGGGTGGCGAGAGATGGGGACGAGTGACAGTGAGGTCGGAGCTAGCCGCGCTTATCCGCCCTGGGCTACTTCGGCATGTACCGACCCGATTAACCCACGGCCGCCCTCTTTGTAATTAAACCTAATGCCCTGATGGCGTAGATTAGTATAGATAATGCTGCGGGGCCACATCAACTTGCCGCCAAAACACATTCCCCGCTCGGCCTTCTCGGTCCAGTCATCCATCCTCCTTGCTTCCATCCTTCCTCCGCATCAACATCAACCTTCCCCTCACCCACTCTATCACAATGAGCGTCCTCGACAACCTCCAGCAGCTCCTCTACGCCCCAAACGGCACCCGCTACCTTGTCCTCTCGCGCGCGTCTCCAATGTGGGAGCTGAGCATGTGGACTTCCGAGGGCCCCGGAACCAATGTTCCGCGGGTTTGGTCCGGCATCGGTGACGCGGTATGTGACACTAGGCCGGCACGCTCGATACGACGAGCGCGCTTGGGACTGCGCACCGCGCCACGCGCTGCATGCATGCTCCCAAGGACCGCAGGAATCGAGCAGCGCGGATCTGAGACATCCGATGGCGGAGATTGCGATTAGATGCTGATACCAGGGTGGAGGGGAACGCGCGCGCGAGATTGCGGACGCCATCCTCGCCGGCATGATGAGCGTGCAGGTGCGGGATAACGGGGGGCTCAAGGTGGGTGCGGGCGCCGGGGCCGGCGGCCCCGGCGGATACGTGCGGATGTGCAGCTAGAGATGATGTGTAGATCTGACTCCAGCTCCTCATCCACCTGTCCAAGGGGCCGGTGAGCGTGTACCTCGACCCCTCGACGCCGGATGAGAGCAGTGTCGGCGACTTGTTGGCGGCCGCGTTCCATGTAAGTGGCGGGGTGGCATTGGTGGTTGTCCGTCTGGTTGTCTAACCCCCACAGATGAAGGAGGCCACGCCTGCCACCTCAGACGAGAGTGAGTCGCAACGAGGGCCCCACACTCGCAGATGTTGAATGCTGTCGCATCTGGAACGGAGCATAGCGTTGCCTTCCACCATCCATCCCACCTTCCCTTCCACATTCATTCCTTCTTCCATCGCTCACTCCTTCATCGCACACCCCCCCACTCACACCAGACTCGACCCGTGTTCACCAGGCCGAGATCAAGGCCATGCAGGCATGCCTTCCGCCTGCACATCTAACGCCAGGACGAGATCACCTCGCTGCAGGGCCGGAACGCCAACCTCAAGGCGCAGATCCAGCGGCAGACAGGCAGCTCCGGGCGCAAGGATGGTCAGTTGGAGCCACCACCACCGAGCTGACGCCAGTCCAGCCCACCGTCAAGCCCATCGCGCCGCCCAAGAACGCAAGCCTGCTCCAGCCTAACCAGCGGCGGTGAGCTGTCGAATTCGTACCAGCTGACTCCAGACGCAAGGTCGTGGAGGACGAGTTCATGGGCACCAGCGACGATGGCGAGGACGACTCCGACGATGAAGAGTACGGCGAGGACGACTAGCTCTCGGTTCTTATGCATTATAATGTACATGTCTCTTACAACTACGACGAGCCCACGCCCTTGACGCCCCACTTACGCCGCACCTCGCGCCCGTCCGCGCGGCGGTAGTCGACCAGCCCCAGCTCGGGGGGGATGTCGCCGCGCTCCGTGGCCGTTAGCTTGATGAAGTCGAGCACGCCGCTCGTCACCTTGCTGGCGGGGAGGGGTGGGGGCGGCGGAGGGTCGGGCTTGTACGTCCACGGCTCGGGGAGGCTCGGCGCCCCGTCCCACGCGTACTCGGGGGCTGGGCGAAGCGTGGGCTTGACGTCCTCGCCATCTGGAAGAGTGGCCAGCGTCTCGGGCTGGAAGGGTTCGGGTGATTCGGGGCGGGTAGGGAGGGCGATGGCTGTGGTTAGTGATTGAGCCGTAGGGGAGCGCTGGGGCAAGGGAGAGGGAGGCGGAGGTGGAGGAAGTGATGGAGGAGTGAGGCAACGAGGGCAGGGGTCGGCGCGAAATCGAGGGCACGAGACGAGGCAGAAGGTGCAGCGCCATGCGAAGAGGAAGGTTGCAACAAACTCACCAGTCCGTTTACGCTTCGCGGCGCGCTTCAGCCCCCCCACGTCCCACCCACTCATCCGCTGCGCGGCATACAAATCGCGCGCGTGCGGCACGCTCCGCCCCGAATGTTCAGCGTACGCGCCCGCCTCCTCAAACACGCGCTGGATGTCTAGGGTCAGCTCGGACTTTGTTGATGAGCTGGGGGGAGGTTCCGCTGCTGCGTTGCGCAAGATACCCCGCTCCGCCGCACTCACGGTGTTCCAACAACCGCTCCATCTCCGCTAGAGCGCCAGCCTCGGCGCCGTCGAACCCGTTCTTCTGCAACGCGTTGCCGACCAGGCGGGTGAGGTATGTGCGCGTCGTGTCCGGCGACAGGCGGTTACCGGGGACGTCTCTTGAGCGGGACATGGCGCGCGAGCGAGCGGGTGGGCTGGATTAGAGGGGTGGGGAAAGAGACGTCTCTCTCTGACAGTCGTGAGTGCGCAAGAGATTCGGCTGTGGGAGGTAGAGTTGTGGATGAATGTCGTTGTTGATGGCCTCGAGTTAGGTGGCAATCCACGACGGGACCAAACCACCAACTGTCCGAGTCACGTGACAACATGACGTCCTCCACATCCATCAATCCACGACATTCCAGGCCTTCCATCCACTCTCCTCCTCAACGACCATGAGCGCACAGACAGAAGCGCAGCGCCGCGCCGCCGCGCGCAAGGCCAAGATCCTCGCCCGCGGGAATGCGGGCCTCGCGCGCCTCGCGCAGACCGCCCGCGGCGAGGACGCCGACAAGCTCTACGGCGACGACCTCAAGTCCTCCCCGGCCTCCAGCCCCCCCGAGACGCCGGTCCACGCGGAGCCATCCGCCCCCAGCGCGGCGACGGCGAACGTGCTTTCTGGCTCGGTACCCAAGCCCACTGCCACCTCCCAGGCCCCTAAGCCCTCTGTCACCCAGCCCAAGCTCACTGCCGACAAGCCCGGATGGGCCAACCCCACCCCCGGACGCACGCCGACGCCGGGGACGCGCGCGGCCGCCGCCGACCCCATAAACGCTATGGGCGGCATGGGCGGTATGGGCGGCATGCCCGGCATGGGCGGTCCTGGCGCCGGCGAGATGCCCGACTTCAACGCATTCATGCAGCAGATGATGGCCGGCATGGGCCAGCCTGGCGGCGGCCTCCCCGCTCTGGAGGGACCTGGGGGACCGGGTGCCGACCCCTTCGGCGGGCAGGACCCCTTCGCGGCGCTCATGGCGCAGATGGGCGGCGGTGGGGACGGGCAGAACCCCTTCGCCGGCATGCCGCCCGGCATGGGCATGCCTGGCATGATGCCCGGCATGGCGCCACAGCCGCCGAGCAAGGCCCAGCGTCTCCTGCCCCTCCTGCACGCCGCCGCGATCGTGGCGTTTACCGTGTTCGTGACGGTGTGGTGGGAGCCGACGATGCAGCTCGTGCGCGCGGGCGGCGAGGTCAGCGCGTGGAGCGGGCGGTGGAAGGGCCTCGGCGGGCGCGCGGGGGGATACGCCGCCAAGACCTTTGGACATTTGGTGAGTTTGCTGTCAGAAGAGAGCTAACCCCAGCCCGTGTTCTACGCGTTCGCGACGCTCGAGTGCATGCTCCTCGCGCTGCGGGTCGTCGTGTTCAAGCCCCAGCCGCGCCTGCACCCCCTCCTCGCAAACGTGCTGCCCATGCTCCCGCCCACTGTGCAGCGCGTCATGGTCACCGGGTCCAAGTACCTCGGCGTGGCGGGTCAGACGTATGCGGACGCGTGCCTCTTCGTGTTTGGCCTGGGGTGTGCTGTCGTCGCCGCCGAGTTCCTGGCGTGATAGTGGATGTATAGAGTGTGTGCTAAGTTGGAAGAAGCTCGTTGCACTGCTGCCTGCGGTCACGCTGGATGCCTCCCGGCCCCGCCAAAATGACGCCCACCGGCCTGCTGACACTCCCTGCACCCCGCTGCTAGCCTATGTTTGCATGTATCTATTTACTGCTCGTCGCTCTTGATCACCAGCTGGCTCAAGTCGGGGGTGGTGCCAGCGCCAACAAGGTGGGGCGACTGCTGCTCGAAGAGGCTGGTGTGAGTGCTGCTTCCGTGATGTAGGTGAGGGAGGGAGGTGCGAGCTTGAAGCACGTCCGAGAAACCGGCACATCACCGGCGCTGATCATTCCAAAATGACCGCCGCTGCTTCCGTCTCTCTTCCCAACGCCTCCGGAGAGGCCTCGCTTCCGGCTCGGCCTGTGACTCACCTCGGGTACTTGAGCCTGCGGACCTTGGGCTGCTCCGCCTCGTTGAACAGCAGGCGCTGGTCGGCGACGTCGACGGCGAGCGCGAGGTGCTTGTCGTTGTACGCCTCGTTCTGGGCCGCGGCGCCGGCAAGGCGGCCGGCCAGGAAGCGGGTGAGCCAGGGCGCGGACGCGTCCTTGGCCTCGGACTCCAGCGCCGAGTTGTTGGTCGTGGGGGATGCGACGACGTCCTTGGGCGACGGGAGGAAGTTGTACGCCGTCACGCCGAAGGCGAAGAGGATGCCAGCGTGGATCCAGGGGCCGGTGAAGAAGGCTGGGGTCAGCATCTGTGGGAGAGGGGGAGAGGAGTGGAAGAGGGGAGCGGAACACAAGAGGGAGGGAAGAGGGCCAAGTGGGGGAGGGAAGGGCAGAGACGCCGACGGAGGCTCAACACCGGCCGCATCGACGGCCAGCACTGTGGTCTGCGCCGGCCCGCACCCGACACTCCGGGAAGCCCACAGCCCATCGTCCTGCGCAGAAACATGCGCGGCACCGGCGCGCAAACAAGGTGGGCGAATCGGCGTCGGGGTACGACGGTCGTGCGGAGCGGCGCATCGGCGGGCGGACAACGGAGAGGACGGCGCGCAACGCCGGACAGCAAGCCCACCGGACTGCGCACGGATATGCAAAGCACCGCCCTCGCGTCCGCGTCCGTCGAGCCAAGGCCGCCGCCTCGACTCGCGCATCGCTCCGCGCCCACCCGTAGTCGGCGCAGGGCGCGCACCACCGCGTCGTCGGGCATCCCTTCTCTCCGTCGCGCACCCCTTCGCGCCGTGAGGCCGGGAGCTCCCAGCGCCCATCTCCGCCCCCATCGCCGGCGCCCCTTCCTCGTCTCCATCCTCCATCCCTCCTCCGTCAATGGTGGGGATACCCACACTCGTGCGTGTCGTGCTTCGAGTCGCCGTGCGCGGCGCGGCGCGCCGCCGAGGTCTGGAACGAGCGCGCGGGGCGCACGGTACGCGCGGTCTTAAGGGCGGGGCGGAGCATCGCGGCTGCTGGTGTGGGTCGGCGATGGACTTCGGAGCAACGGAGAGAGGGCGACGTACGGTGGTGGACGAATGGCGGGTCGGGGATTTGCGCAGGCGGGCGGTGTGGCACACACCACGTGGCCTCCACTTCTGGCCTCCACCATGCCCCAGGTGAGTCAACTGCAATTGCCACCCAACAACAGCGAGCACAACAACAATCACGGCGAGCACAATGCCAGCGCCATGAGTGGCTTGGATCCATCGTCGCAGGACTTCTGGGAGGAGGCCATCGCCCTCGAGCCGCCGCCGGCACCGGCACCTGCGCCAGCTACTCCCCGTGATGAAGGACCTTACGCCTCCGCCAGTCGGCGGCGGTACATCCTCTCGCCCGACACGAGCGACGGCTCGTCGCCGATGCGCGCGCCCGCACACTCATCCCCGGCTCCAGGCTCTCCCACCTCCCCCCTACCAGACACGACCGTCTCCGTCTCCTTCCTGCACTCCTCCCTCCGCTCCGGCCCCATCACGGGCGCGCAGGCCTACCTCGCGGGGGACGAGTACCGCCCCACCGCCTTCGGCGACATTGGCGACTACATGCGCAAGAAGGACCTCAAGGTGCAGACGCAGAACCGCCAGCTAGCGGCCGCCTCGGAGGCGCAGGGCATCCCGCAGATCTTCCGCGGCGTGTCGTTCTACATCAACGGCAACACGACGCCGGGGATGGAGGTGCTGCGGCGCATGATTGTGCAGCGGGGGGGCACAGTGCAGCCCTACCTCCGCACGAAGGGGAGCATCGACTACGTCGTCGCGCCCGTGCTGACTCTTGCCAAGTTCAAGGATTTGAATAAGGGCGGGGGGATTCGGATCGTGCGCGAGGGCTTTGTTACACGGAGCTGTGAGGAGGGGCGGGTGGTGGATTGGCGGAAGTGGCGGTTGGTCGCGCAGGAGGAGGGGGGGTTAGCGGGGTTCATGCGGGAGGGCAAGGCTACCATCAAGGAGCTTGAGGAGGAGGACAAGGAGGAGGAGCAGGAGCCGCCCGTGGCCTCGACTTCACGCCTCCCCATCGTCCCCCCGAGGGCGGCGTCCGGCCTACTCGCTCCCGTCGCGCAGCGCGGCCTGCTCTCGCAGCGTCCGTTCCAGCGAGCACCGCCACCATCGCGTCCCGTCAAGGCCGAGCCTCGACCAGCCCCCCCCAGGGCCACGATGCCCGTCACCGAAGTGCCCCGACTCGTCAACCTCAAACAGCTGCACCAGCAGAGCTCGACGTCGAGCGTCGGCGCGGCATCCACCTCGCTCGAGGCGGCGAACTCCTCGCAGACGGACTTTGGCGAGATGATCGACCTCGCGGACGTGGACCTCGCCGAGCTCGAGAAGGGCGCTGCGGAGGCACGAGCGGCGCAAGAGGACGCGCCACAATCAGAGGAGCCGGAGGTCGCGGAGATCGAGACCACCGACACAAAACCAAACGAGGGCACGTGGGAGCACTATGCGCTCCACAAGTCGAACCCGCACGCCGCGCGGCTCATGCAGACCGAGGGCTTCCGCGAGACCAAGACAGCGGTGCAGGGCACGGCGTTCATCGACTCGTTCTACCAGAACTCGCGCCTGCACCTCCTCTCGACGTGGAAGGCGGCGCTCAAGCTCCTCGTCTCGGAGGCACGGAGCATGGCGGGGCACGTGCCGCGCGTGCTCCCGCCCGCCGGCGCGGAGCGGGTGCTCATGCACGCGGACTTCGACGCGTTCTTCGTGTCGGCCGGCCTCGCGACCCGCCCCCATCTGCGTGGCAAGCCGGTGGTGGTGTGCCACTCGCGCGGGGGGCGCGACTCGACCTCCGAGATCGCCAGCGCGAGCTACGAGGCGCGCGCGCGGGGCATCCGCAACGGTATGAGCCTGGGCCGCGCGCGCCAGCTCTGCCCCGAGGTCGAGACGATCCCGTATGACTTCGAGACGTACAAGGCGCACAGCACGGCGTTCTACGCCGTGCTCCTCGCGTACGCGGACGAGCTCGAGGCCGTGTCGATCGACGAGGCGCTCCTCGACATCACGGGCGCGGTGACGGCCGTGGCCCTCGCCCCAGATGCGGCTGGTGCTGACCCCGACCCCGCAGTCACGGTGGCGGGCCGCATCCGCGCCGAGATTCTGGAGAAGACGGGGTGCAATGTCTCGGTGGGAATCGCGCACAACATCCTTCTCGCGCGCCTGGCCACGCGCCGCGCCAAGCCCCCCGGCCCCGGCATCTTCCACCTCACGCCGCCCGACATTCCCGCCTTTCTTTCAGCGCTCGACGTCGACAACTTCCCCTCGTTCGGGCACAGCGCGAAGCGCAAGCTGTCCGACGCGTTCGGGGGCACGTCCGTCGCCGCCCTCCTCCCCCACAGCAAGGAAAGCCTGCGCCGCGTGCTCGGCCCCAAGACGGGCGACACGCTCTACAGCTTCTTGCGGGGGCGCGACGACCGCCGCCTCGAGCCCGACAAGGCGCGCAAGTCCGTCTCGGCCGAGATCAATTACGCGATCCGCTTCGCAGACCAGCCCGAGGCGGACGCGTACATCCTCAACCTCGCGCGCGAGGTGTCCAAGCGCCTCCAATCCATCGGGGCGCGGGGGCGGCACGTCACGCTCAAGATCATGGCGCGCGACCCCGCCGCACCCGTCGAGCCGCCCAAATTCCTGGGCCACGGGCGCTGCGAGACGTTCAACAAGTCTGCGCCTCTCGCGCGGCATACCGACAGCCCAGAGACGATCGGCGCCGAGTGCCTCAGGCTGCTGCACGGGATGCGGCTGGACCCCGTCGAGCTCCGCGGCATCGGGATCCAGGTCACCAAGCTCGAGTTTGGGAGCGAGCTGGCCGGCGGGCAGCCGACGATATCGTTCAGGCGCACCCCGAAGGTCGAGGAGGGGCAGCGGGGGCTGGCGGCGATGCTGCGCCCGGTCCTTAAACCTGCTGAGGACGAGGAGCGGCAACCCTCGCCCGCCCTCGTCTCCGCTGCTCCCTCGCCGACGCCCACCGCCCCGCCGTCACCCTCCCCCGCGGCGCGCGGCCACCCCTCCTCCGAGCTCGACGCCGAGCTCCTCGCCGCCATCCCGCCCGAGCTGCACGCCGACGCGCGCGCCCAGTTCCGCGCGAGCAAGCGGCGCCGCGAGCCCGAAGCGGAGGCCGAAGCTCCCGCGCCCAAGCGCCAGCTGAACCCCGCGGCGCACATCACGAAGCAGCTGCGCCCCAAGCTCAAAACCCAGCTGCGCGCCGGCGAGATCGCCGAGCTGCCCCTCTACTCGGCGTGGGCGCGGCCCAAAACGTCGCGAGCAGGCTCGGCGCCCACATCACGGGGGGCGTCGCGCGCACGTTCCGCGATCCCTGACGACGTGGAGGTGATTGACGTTGACGCCGAGGTGGGCGGGCACGCCGTGCGCGAGCTGCGCGCGCTGGGCATCGACCCCGATGTGTTCGGCGCGCTCCCGGCGGACGTGCAGGCCGACGTGGTCGCGCAGGAGCGCGCGCGCCGCCCCGTTCCTGTGCGCCCCGCGAAACGGGTGGTGAGGGAGCGCGCCGCGCCCGTCGTGGCGGCGCCACTCAAACCCGCGCTTTTCGGGGAGCGGAGCACGGCGGGCGTCGCCGGCGTGCTGGCCAAGTGGGTGCAGTCTGGCCCGCCGGCGGGGAGGGACGTCGAGCGCGTGCGCGCGTATCTCATCAAGTGCCTCGCCGGCCTCTCGGGCGTCGAGCACGTCAGCGCGCTGCTGCGGTCCATGCGCGCGCTGGGGGTCGAGGGCGAGTGGGCGGAGGTGTGGGAGGCGCTGCGGGCGGCCGTGGACGAGGGCATGCGGGAGCGGATGGGGGCGGGGTTGCGTCTGTAGCTAAGCTGTTCACCAGATACATTGTGTTGTATGCAGAGTAGAGTACAATCAAATTCAACAGGCCATCTATGTGTGCGAGGCCATCTATGTGTGCGTCTGTGTGTGTGTCGCGTCCCCCTCCCGCGCCTCTGCTCTGTCTACCACCTCCTCTCGCACCTCGGCTACTCTTGGCCCAGCTTGCGGCGTCTCGGCGCTGGGCGTGTCCGCGCGTTCTAATGCGATGAGCATGTCGCGCTTCCACTGCGGCACGTCGCCGTCCTCGCGCTCCAGCGCGTCGAGGACCGCGCGCTTCCAAGCGCGCAGCTCCTCGCTGGCGCCCGGTTCGCCGCGGGCGCGTACGGCAGCGGCGGCCTCGGTTGCGGCGGCGGGCGGGAGGGGCGGGAGGGGGTGGGCGGGGTTGTGGGCGGTGGGGATCTTGGGTGTCGTGGGGAGGGTCGAGAGGGAGGGGAAGGCCTGGCCTGGGACTGAGGTTGCGCTGAGCGGGGCGGCGGAGAGGGGCGGGTGCGACTTTGGGGGGACGGGGAGGGGCCGCCCCTCGCTCGACTGGGAGCGCAGGAGGGCGAGGGTGTCGAGTTTGAGCGCGTCGAGGGGGGAGGAGAGGCGGCGTACCGCCTGCGTCGGGTCGCGCTCCACCTCTGTCGGGGAGGGGAGGTCTGCGGCGGCGAGGTGCGAGGTGGTGGAGCTGCGCTTGCCGGGGTGCCCGACGCTCGAGACGTCGAGGGGGCCGTCGCTGCTGCTATCTCTAGCTGTGAGGGATTGGCCGCTGGGCCGGCGCCTGACGTCCACGGTGCTCCCGTCGTTTCTGCCCGTCGGGAACGTGTTGGCTCTCCCGCCAGCGGCCATCTCCGCCGCTGCGATGTACGCGGCCGCGGCGGCGTAGTATGCCGCGGCGGTCGAGTTGCCCTCAAAGTAGCCGGGGAGGTCTTCGTGGTGCTCCTCGGGCCCGGCGGCAGGCGACGCTTGGGGAGGGGTTTGAGGGTCGGGGTTGGGGCGGGCGAGTTGGGTGACGGGTGAGGTTGGGGTAATGGGTGAGGCTCTGGACTGGAGGCGGGACGACGAGGCTCCGGGGCGCGTGTCAAGTGGAGTGACGAGTGCGACCTCGTCGTCCTTCTCCTCCTCCTGCCCGTCGATCGTGAAGCCGCCCTGTGCTCTCACGGGGGCCTCGTACGCAAACGGTCTCCTTAGGGGTGCGCTCAGGCCCGCGCGCCGCGCGGTGTAGGTCCAGACGCCCTCGAAGATAAGCGTCAGGACGAGGAGGATTGAGGCGATCCAGTTGAGGATGAAGGACGCCGCGCCGACGTTCCACGCCATCCGCGTCACATTCTCCCTCTCGAAGGGCTCGCCGAAGAACTGGGCGTGGTCGAGCGCCGTCTTGGCAATGTTGGTCGCGAGGCCGTACGCCGAGAGCACGGAGAGGAAGATGAAGTCGGCGAGGAGCGAGGTAAAGGTGCGCCCGTGGGCCCACTTGCCGCGCACGACGAGGCTGGGGTCAGCACGTGCGCGGGCGAGCGGATCCGAGCGGCCCCGCGTGAGCATTCCGCAGGTGATACGCGGAGCTGCTTATCACAGCGGGCGTCGGGGAGCATGCGGCGGGCGCAGAACATCACGAGCGAGCATGGCACGCCGGGCGGACGCCCGGAATGCTTCCATCCGGAGGTGGGGTGGAAAGCACAGCCCTACCGGAGGCCGAGCTGCGGAATCCCAGCCAGGGCTCGAACCTCGCACGCACACGCTAGTGACCAGCAAGAGCGCGCCAGTCTGCCAAGAGGTGAAAACTCACAAGGCTATGGTGTAGCCGATAATCACGAGGTTCCACGGTAGCTGGGCGACGATGGCTGCGCGTCAGCGATGGGCGAGCGGTGGCAATGAGCGCACGGCCCGTCGGCCGGTCGAGAGCCGCTCGGGCCCTCTGTCGCTTCGAGACGGGGCGCGGCAACAACAGCGCAGGCTGCTGGATGGGAGGGGGAGGGAGGGGGGGGAAGGGAGGAGGGGAGGGGGGGGGAAGGGGAGGAAGGGGGCGAAGGATCTAGGTGGGGGAAAAGAAGGACACTGCTCGGCGCTCGCCAGCGCCCGCCCGCGCCCACCGCACTCACGTCCTACACGTGAGCCGACGCCCTTGGGGTCGTCGACCATGCCGTAGAGGGGGAGGAAGGCGACGTTGACGAACGCGGCGGCGATCGCGGTCACCATCGTGATCCAGTATGCCCAGGCGCGCGTGGCGCGCGCGCGGATGGGGGAGCACCACATTGTGGGGTGGCGGCAGCAAGTTGGTTGTTTGAGCAGCGGGGTCGTTTCCATCGGTTCATGGGCGGGGTAGGGGGCTCATGGCGGGCTCGGTGATATATAGAGAGGCCGTCGCCTTGCCGTTGGAAAGGTTGTTGATGGGGATGGGGTGCGCGTGGAGAAAGAGAGCAGAGAAGGAGAGCAGAGATCGAGCAGAGGGGATATGACCTCTGTGCGGATGCCGCGGAATGTGTGGAAGCAACCTTGTTCAGTCTCCCAGTTCAGCAGCTGATCACCTGGACATGTCCAGCATCGCCCCCGCAAGGCTCCACACCCCACCAACGGGCAGTGCAGCCCGCCTCCCCAACTCTGTTATGCATGCAGCCCCCGCCAAGGGGTCACAGTCTGAACGGACACATTGCGTCTATCGAGCACATCTACGGCTTTTCCCTGCATCGGGCCAAATGTTCTTTCAATGATCGGGTGTTTGCCACCACAGATGGTTTACAGCTCGTCCGGCTGCGGCTCGTCCAGGCCCGAGGCATCCGTGTACGGCGTGCCCGGGAACGCCGAGCGCGGCCCGCTCCCCTCGCTCGGGGTGTACGGCACGCCGGGCGTGCTCGCCGTGTAGGGCGTGGGCATCGCGTCGCCAAAGTAGTGGTTGGCGATGCCGCGGGGCGTCTTGGGCGTCTTGGCGAGGCGGCAGTACTCGCCCGAGCGGTGGATGAGCCACGCGACGAGTCCCGTCCAGCCCGTCTGGTGGGAGGCGCCGAGGCCGCGCCCGTCGTCGCCGTGGAAGAACTCGAAGAAGTGCACATA
>JAMALN010001054.1:0-12370 GCA_023630115.1 Cutaneotrichosporon sp. PK4640 | reverse complement strand
TCGAAGCTCGCGGGGGTCGACGAGGTGAGCTGGTCGTGCTCGGCGGGGGAGATGGAGTGGGGTGGCTGGGAGATGGGTGTGAGGGCTGGCATTGTGGATGGCGAGGAGTTGAATGGGATGTGGTCAGGTGTAGGTGTGGTGAGTGTTGCTTGTGCCGGCCGGCGCTTGCTGCACGTTGGGCGGCAAGCGGCGGCGTCAACAAAGTTCGGAGAGTCCGCGTCACGTGAGCACTATCAAGGTGGAGGCCGACCACCACGCGAGCCGGATCCGACCCATTCAGCGCATCCACCTGCTTGCTATGCTTGTTGCTGAATTGCTGAGTTGTGCGTGTTCTACAGGCATAGACAGTTCCAGCAGGAAGCAAGGTTGTGCAAGCTGTGGGAAGAGTGCAGAGGGGAACGGATGGTTCCAGCACCTCAGAGAGGGCATGACTCGTAACCGACTCGCGGGGATCGCGGGACAGGGAGGGGGAGGAGCCGGGCTTGGCGCGCCCCGAGCACAGCGACTTCTTAACTACCCACTTCTCCTCCTCTCATCCAACTCTGCAACTGCAACCACATCAATGTCAGCCGGGTACTAGCATCTCGCGTCCGGCCTCCCGGACGTTAATCTCTTCGACGACTACATCATGACCCGCCCGGCCTCCGACACCCACTCCAGCCACAAGACGAACCAGGCTACGCACCCTGGCAAGAACAACAACGCCACAAAACCTCAGGTCAAGCCCAAGGAGGAGCGCCTCACCCCCGCCGGCACCCGCTACCCCACCGGGGACGACGTACGCCCCCGCCCGCACGGCGGCCTGTCCAAAGCCCAGCACCAGGCCGCGGACCTCGCGACCCTCGCCACCACAGTCACGGGGCAGCGGCACGACGATGAGACCGCCGGCCTCACCGGGCAAGGCGGGCGGCTGTACGCTGGCCACGCGTGCTACGTCTGCAGCCACAGATACACCGTCGTGCACGAGTTCTACCACCTGCTCTGCCCGCCATGCGCGGCGCACAGCATGGCCAAACGCGCGGCGCGCGCCGACATGGGCGGGCGCGTGGCGCTGGTGACTGGCGGCCGCGCCAAAATCGGCATGTACGTCGCGCTCCGGCTGCTGCGCGATGGCGCGCATGTTACGATTACGACCCGCTTCCCGCGCGACGCGGCGCGGCGGTTCGTGGCGCTCGCGCGGGCCGACGCCGCTTCCAGCGGGGACAGCGGCGCGGCCACGGCCGACTGGCTGGACCGCCTCACCATCGTGAGCATCGACCTCCGCGACCCGCGGCAGGTGCTCTCCCTCGCGGCCATGTTCCCCGTCCTCGACGTGCTCGTCAACAACGCGGCCCAGACTATCCGCCGCAGCGCGGGCGCGTACGCCCCCCTTGTCGCGGGCGAGCACCTCCCGCTCGAGGGTGCGGCACCCGAGATTCGCGTGTTGGGCGGGTACGTCCAGAGCCTGCTCCCTGCGCTGGACGCGGTGCCGTCTCCGCTCAAGGTCGCGGCCGAGTCGCAGGACACCGTGGCCAACCCCGACGTGAATGCTCTCGCCTACGCCGTCACCCCGACTCTGCGCGCACAGTCGGGCCCGCCGCGCCTCGACGTGCTCGACGCCGCCGGCCTCCAACCCGACGCCGGTAAGGCGAACACCTGGACTAACCCCATCGGCTCCGTCCCCGCCGCCGAGGTGCTCGAGGTGCAGCTGTGCAACGCTGTCGCCCCCTTCCTGCTGCTCAACTCGCTGCGGCCGGCGCTGGTCGCCGCGGCGTCGTCTCAGTCCAGCCCCTCTGGGTCCCGACGCTACGCCTACGTCGTCAACGTCACCGCGGCGGAGGGCCAGTTCAACCGCTACAAGACCCCAGGGCACGCGCACACCAACATGGCCAAAGCGGGGCTCAACATGCTCACGCGAACCGTGGGCACCGAGCTCGCGTCGTGCGGCGTGCTCGTCACCTCCGTCGACACTGGGTGGGTGACCGACGAGCGGCCGTGGGAGGAGAAACGCGCAGCCGCCGCCGCGGGTTTCACGTGTCCCCTCGACCTCGAAGACGGGGCAGCGCGGGTGTACGACCCCATTGTGCGGGGCGAGGCGGGCGAGGCGCTACACAGCGTGCTGCTGAAAGACTATGGCGTCGCTCCGTGGTGAGCGTGCCTACGGCCGCGACACCTTCAGCCGAGACAGTACCTTTCCGAGTGCTACGATGAATGACTTGTCCTCGCTGGACTCGTGTCAAAGTGGAGGGCGGATTGACTGTGGGCGGAGACAATAGATGTTGCCGGGAGATATGGTCTGGACCGCCGGCACAAGCGACGGGAGCAGGGATGTGCTGCGCATAAGCTGTGGGAGTTTGAGGCGATCCAGCAACACCTTGCTGCGTGAACGCGAGAATCACGGACCGGGCGGGAACAGCACGACGAGGCACCCAGCTCCCGCGATCGCCATCGTTCTGCTCGTGCGAGGCCGATCAAGTCACCATGAGACAGCCGGCCGGGTGGGAACACGGAACAAGGCACGACACTCCCATCCCCCGAGCCGCGAGCTTGCTGGAATCCGACGGCCGCCGGATCGGCCGCGGTATGCACGCATGAAACCCGCATGAAACGCGAGCTGCGTGGGGTCGTTGCATCATCGCGGCACGCGACGGGGGGCAACATCCGTCAAACCCTAAGCTAGACATGGGTACCAGTCTTCAAGCCTGCCACCGTCCTGTAAGCCACCCCCCTACCAGACTTCTCTTCCCCGCACTTCGCTTCGGGGAGGCACGGCCCACGGGGTAGTCTTGTCTCGCGACGCAGCGCTAGTGTTGACCCGCGATGTCTATGAGTCACGAGCGAACCCACTCCGCAGCACCCAGCCACTCGTACCATCCTCTTACATGTTTGTGTTCGCGAGGCCTCGGACGTCTCCAAGAAACCCCTCCCGGCCGGAGGTACAGCTGGAGGCACTTACCTCACCTCCTTCACATCACGCCACGCGCCGCGTCCACGGACGTGGCGCGAACGATGGGCGTCTCGTCTGATCACCAGCGTTCGAGGGGAGGGCGGAGGTGTTGCGAGGCGCAGAATGGGGTGCAGACTACTCCGGCCGTTCCAAACACTGACGCTTGACTGCGCTGCTTGCGCGATGTGTTGCCATGGTACCTGCGCGCCTGCGCACCTGCCCACCTGGGAAGAGTGTTGATTCCCAGACCGCCATGAACGACATAAAAGGCGGGGGGCAGCTCACCTTGTCCGCAACCTTCAAGCTCTGTTCGACACCAGCTTGACCTCGACCCACACACTCCCTCACCTGTAGATACACTCCCTCACCTGTAGATACACACCCTCACCTGTAGATACACACCCTCACCTGTAGATCTGTAACACAACTGCCAGCACCAGACACCCTCGACCCAAGGCGACATGAAGCTCTCGTCGCTCTCCCTCCTCCTCCCGCTCCTCGCGGTGGGCATGGGGGCGCCGATGCCGCGCGAGCCCGTCTTCGGCGACGACGCCCCCGCCGAGCTCAACGCGGCCTTCCAGATCGTCGACGACGTCCTTGTCGGCCCCGGCGGCTACTTTGACGACACGGGCTTCCACGCCGGCACGTATCCCGGCAGGAAGCGCGCGCTCGATGACCGCACCCTCTGCCTCTTCTGCAAGGGCAAGGCGTGGAAGATCCTCGGCAAGGGCTGGCGGTTCGGCCAGCACGGCCTCGTCGGCCCGCACGGGTGTTGGGGCCTCGGGGGGTGGGGCAAGTGCGGCGGCGGGTGCGCGAGCGGTGCGTGCGGCGGCGGCGGCTGCGAGAGCGGCAATTGCGGCTCGGGCGAAGTTCCCGGGGGTAGCTGCGTAGGGAACAACTGTCCCGGCGGTCCCGGCGTAGGGAGCGGTGGTGCAGGCGGTGGTGATGGCGGTGGCACCGACTCTGGCACTGGTGGCGGTGCTGGCGGTGGCACCGACAATGGCACCGGCGCTGGCGCTGGCGGCGGCACTGGTAGTGGCACGGACAGTGGCACTGGCGGCGGCACCGGCACTGGCACTGGTGGCACCGGAGGCGACAACGAGACGCCGGGCAGCGGCGACGGGTCCGGGACTCCGGGAGATGGATCGAACGGTAACCCAGGGAGCAACCCCGGCGATTCGAACAACGGCGGTAGCACCGACCCCGCCGATCCGACTGCACCAGGAGGAGGCGCGCAGCCAGGCGATGGCGGCTCGAATGACGGCGGTGGTACCGACCCCAGTAGCCCCACTTCGCCGGGCGACAACGGAGGTGCCCAGCCAGGCGATGACGGGTGGAACAATGGCGGCAGCACCGACCCCAGCAACCCCACTTCGCCGGGCGACAACGGAAGCGCGCAGCCAGGCGACAACGGAGGTGCCCAGCCAGGCGACAACGGAGGTGCCCAGCCAGGCGATGACGGGTCGAACAACGGTGGGGGTGAGCCTGCAAACCCCGACGCGCCTGGAAACAGTGGCAGCGAGCCTGGAGACGGCGGCAGCGAGCCGTCCAACCCCGACGCGCCTGGAGACGGTGGCAACGTTCCTGGAGACAACGGCGGCAGCGAGCCTGGCGAGGACGGCTCGACCGACAACCCTAACGCGCCCGGCAACAACGGAGGTGGCGAGCCTGGCCAGGATGGTTCGACCGACAACCCCACCACACCTGCCCATAACGGAGGTGCCGAGCCTGGCCAGGACGGGTCGACCGATAACCCGACGGCGCCTGGTAACAACGGAGGCGGTGATGACGGCTCGACCAACAACCCCACGGCACCTGGAGACAACGGAGGCAGCCAGCCTGGTCAGGACGATGGAAGCACGGATCCCAGCAACCCGAATGCGGGAGGAGACACCGGCAGCGACCCCGGAACCGGCAACGGCCAGCCGGGCAATCCCGGCCAGGGCGCTGGCTCGGAGCAGCCTGGTGATGGCGCGAACCCCGGTGAGGGTGCAGGCTCGAACCCCGGCGACGGCTCTGGCTCTGGCCCAAACCCCGGCGAGGACGCTGGCTCGGAGCAGCCTGGTGATGGCGCGAACCCTGGTGACGGCGCTGGCCAAACCCCGGCGAGGGTGCTGGCTCGGGCCCCGGGCCTGACGACGACGGCACCACGAACCCGGAGCAGCCAGGCGATGGCTCGGACACTGGTACCGACAACGGACAGCCGTCGAACCCCGGCGAGGGCGCTGGTTCGGAACCCGGAACCGACGACGACGGCACCACGAACCCGGAGCAGCCAGGCGATGGCTCGGACACTGGTACCGACAACGGACAGCCGTCGAACCCCGGCGAGGGCGCTGGTTCGGAACCCGGAACCGACGACGACGGCACCACGAACCCGGAGCAGCCAGGCAATGGCTCCGAGCCTACCGAGCCCGAGCAACCCGGCGAGGGTGCTGGCAGTGGCCCTGGGGACGACAACGGCACCACCGAGCCCGAGCAGCCTACCGAGCCCGAGCAGCCAGGCGAGGGCGCCGGCAGTGGCCCTGGAGACGACAACGGCGGCACCACCGAGCCTGAGCAGCCTACCGAGCCCGAGCAACCCGGCGAGGGCGCCGGCAGCGGCCCTGGAGACGACAGCGATGGGACCACCAATCCCGAGCCCGGCCAGGGCGATCAGCCCGGCCAGGGTGGGGAGCAGCCTACGAACCCCGGCGACTCGAACGGGGGTGGCAGCGGCGAGTCCGACAACGGCAGCGGCAACGGCGGCGGTCAGCCTGGGGATGGCTCCGGGGGCGGCTCCGGTGGTGGAAACGGTGGTGAGGATGATGGGGGTGACGGAGACAACGGAGATGGAGGGGAGGGAGACGGTGGAGCGGGCGGAGGCGGTAGCGGCGGAGGCGATGGCGGAGCTGGTGGCGGCGGTAGCGGTGGTTCCGGTGGCGGCGGTGGCTCGGGCTGCGTGGGCAACAACTGCTCAGGCGGCCACGGCTGCGCCTCCGGTGACTGCGGCGGCCATTGGGGCTGGGACCACGGGCACGGCCACGGCCACGGCCACGGCCACGGGTGCAAGCACGGCAAGTGCGGCGGCCGCGGGAAGGGCTATGGCAAGGCAGGCAAGGGCTACCGCAAGGGCTGGGGCAAGGGCGGCAAGCACCACGGCAAGTGGTGAGCCCTCCGTAGCAGAACAAACAAGAAGAACAATGTACTCGTGTTCCGAAGCGGTGTCCCGACTCACACGCTGACCTGCTCGGACTGCTGACGCCGAGCGGCTGGCGGACGACGCTCATCGGTCTCGTGTTTCGCGCTAGCGGCAGCGATGGGTGAGGTTGAGCAAGTGGATGGTGCAGAGAGAGACGAGAATAAGGGTGGTAGAAGCGTATCGCTGGCGGTGAGAAGTGCGCAGACGTGCGCACACAGGATGTGTGCGATGACACGAGGTGGCGCTGTCGCCGGCTGCCAGTCGCACCTCCGACCTCTGTGTGACTGGGCGGCCGGAGTGCGCGTGGACGGCGTATCGACGCTGCTTTGTCCGTCCGCGGCAGCGTCAGTGTGTGAGTCATCACGCCATTGTGAGGTATGTCACCGTGATATGCGTCTGGTGGGCGTTTGGTACTGTAAGCTGGGATGTGCGAGCGGGCAGTCTAGTGGGGAGCAGTGAGGATAGGAGAACGTGTGGAGTGGATCGACGGAGCACAGGGCGGGGGCAGATTGGGCACAAGCGATGTGACCAAGTGCCGTGCTGCACAGTGCCACTCGCACTGCTCAAAGAGCTGCTCGCCACCATTGCAGAGCGCAAGGCTGAGCCCACCCCTCGTGAGCTTAACCTCACCTCGTACCCGACATGAGCAAGCAACCATTGCGCGGACAACCTTCTCATGGTAACAACAACACCAAGGCACGCCCAAATCGGTTGGAACGGTGCAACGAGGCACACCATTCCCCCCACCATGACTACTGGGTCCCCAGCAGAGTTTCCTGAACCCCGGGCACACCAACACCTCAAACACGGTCTACCCTATACCCAACGAGATAGCGTTTCATTACAGCCTCCATTGCCCCATGTTTGAAGGGGGCTCATATTGCGAAACATGACAACACCCGCCAACCCTGTGCCAGTGCTGGCTACCCACGATGGAGGATACGCAATCTCCGGCCCCGGACGTCAGGCGCGCGCTGTCACGGGCGTCATCGCGAGTCGCTGAGCCAGCCACACACGCAGCTTACTGGTACTGCAGCGCGCCACAGCAAGTGTTTGCTCTGCTCGACTGCTAGTCTCCAAGAAACACCCAAGGCTGGAGGAGCGCAGGGCTCGGGCAGCAGGGGGGCAGACTGGGGTGCTCGGGGCGAGTGTGGCGTGATGGAGGCGGGTGATCCGGCGGAAACTGGCATGCTCGGGGGCGAGTGTGGCGGGGACGCGACGGTTGCTCCGGGAGTGACTATGTTGGGCCATGGGCGACGGAGGGTGCAAGGACAGCAAGTACGGCAAGTGGTGAGCCTACACTGGTACGGATGGCAGAATGAAGCCAACTGATGTTGTGCATTCGTGGGTGGTCTGACCAACGCGCGACGATCTGCCTCCCTCGCCCTCCCACAGAAGGGTGGATGTCTGAAAGCCAGGTGAGTGCAGTCCCTCCTCAGAGCTCAGCGGCCCATCAGACACATTCACGGTGGACCTTGTTTCTGCCCCGTCATGTAACCCTTACGTATCGCCGAAGCTATCCAAGGTGCTGGTGCACCAGTGACGATGTTGGGGAGCTAATCGAGTCCATTGCGCATCATAGTCGTGGTGGTCGGGGACCTGGCTGATGTCACAAGATGCGATGAGATCAGTCGAGCTAGTCAAGGACTGATGCAACGAGTGAGGGCAGCGAGCGGATAGTGTCGGACGCTGTTTCCGGCTGACTGGGCAGAGTGTCCAATGGGCATGGTGAGGGGGTAGCGTAAGAGCCGACCCCTTGTGCAAGACACTTCCGCTCCACTGGTGCTGGTAAGCGAAACGGGACAGGGACTATGCACAATCTAGTTGCGATCCGCCAACTATCCCAGACATGTGGTCACATCCGCCCGGTCTAGAGGCTCCAGAGGCCCAGGGGGGATTGGAAAGACGCGCAATCGATGGCGAAGTGCTCACTCGCCAGCGCCGGAGGCAGAGTGTACAGGCACGCGGTTCCGCTTGGCGGCACAACCTTGACGCAGGCATGCCGTCAACCTCTGCATGTTTACGAGACCGCTCTCCCGCCCGAGCTAAACATGCTCGCTCGCGTGACCCTCCTCACCATGGTGGCGATCACGGGATACGCTCGGCGCGGCCCAAACACAAGGCACCCGGGCGGGACGGGGCGGCAAGGCTGCACGATGCCGGGCCACGCGTTTCTGGGCCGGGCGCGATTAGCGCGGCACGCCCCTTCCCCACATTACGCCCCAGAGTTTCGGTGGCGGCGCGAAACACGGCGACACCCGTGCCCCTGTGCGCCATGAGTAAGCATGAGAGGAGGAGGAGGCGGCCGCCGGCGAGGGAGCGAGCCGGTCCCTCCGAAGCCCAGATATCTGGCGAGGATCTGCAGCGCGAAACGCGACGACACCCGTTCCCCTAGGGAGGAGTAAGCATGAGCCATGGGGCTGGGCGCTAGCCATCCGCTCCGACTGCCTCATCCTGAACACTGTACGCACTCCTGGGTCGGCCGCAGCACGATAGACTCGACCCGCGACACACTGCGTCACGGCAGGTGGAGTGGGCCATTCGTGGGCTAGGCTACTGTAGCTCGTGGCCAGCCACCCCTCCCCGCTGATATTCTCCGGCAGCGGCGCCGGTCTCCAAGACACGCCGGCCGGGTAGAGGCACTTACAGCACGCCAAGTCTAACGCGTTGTCCTTGGTCGCGATCACGTCCCGAGGGTGGGGACGGGAGGGTTACACGTTTCGGATAAGCTCGCGAGGTGGCGGCGCGAAGCCGACGTGCTCACCACTGACATGCTCTGGCCTCGTTGACACTCGTGGGTGTTGGGGACGGGGCGTTGGGGATGTTGAGTGGGCTAAGCCGTCCCGCGAGACATAAAAGGCGGCCTCGAACGCCCCCATCCCCCATCCGTCAACTCTTCCAACTGCAACAATGAAGGTCGCCGCCCTCCTCCTCCCCCTCGTCGCCGTGGCCATGGCCGCCCCGGCCGCCCGCGAGCCCCTCTTCGGCGCCGACGCCCCCGCCGAGCTCAACGCCGCCTTCAAGATTGTCGACGGTGTCCTCGTTGGCCCCGGCGGCTACCTCGACGAGAACGGCTTCCACGACGGCGAGTTCCACGGCAAGCGCGACGTCGAGGCCCGCGAGCTCGAGGAGCGCACCTTCCTCCTCAAGGCCAAGCTCTGGAAGCTCCTCAAGCTCAAGGGCTGGATCCTCAAGGGCGGCATCTTCCACGGCCCCGGCAACCAGTGCTGGGGCCCCCACGGCCACGGCCCCTGCGGCGGCGGCGGCCACGGCGGCGGTGGCTGCGACACCTGCAACTAAGCGGCAGCCTACCTATAATTATGTGGCCCGAGTAGCACTATCTCTGATGTATCGGGGACACTGTAGCGATCCATTCTGCGTACCTGGACTGCCACCAGCTCATGTCGGGGTGCCTGAGCGTTAGCGAGAGCGAGAATGGTGCCGAGACTGCACGCCGTGAGCACTGGCAGTGATTTGTTAGCGCGGTCCGTAGCCGGGTTGGGCGGAATCAGGGTGGGGGGCAGGCACTCCGCCTAGCAGGAGGATCCCTCCTCTATCATCTCAGCCAACGTGATGAAGGTGGGGCAGGAGGCCTAGACAGTTTGTACGGGCGGCCGATTGTTTTCGTGCCATAGTTGGCGGACCAAAGTGCCACAAACGGGAGGGGAGGCGAGAGTCACACCGCCACAATCATGTAGTCGCTGAGATTGCGTATGCCGCACTGCTGCCCCTCAAGTCGCGGTGCAGATCGATCGGAAACGGTAAGCATGATGGCTCACCGTTGCCGTCGGCCCCAGACGTTTGCACATGGCACATCCGCCGGGATGTTTTCGAGTGGAGGCGCGAGTTGGGTCAAGCAGTGGAGATGTGATGACACCGGCGGCGCCGCAATGTCCCGAGGCCGCCGCATGCGGCCTCCCCTTTTCCGAGTACTCCGTCGTGTGCGTGCTAGACCGCCGCCGGCGGGGTGCGTCGGGGGGCAGCACGCCGGCGAGAGGAGTCTGCCGAGCCCGCGGGAGCTACGCTAACGTCGCCTCGCCGCTGACGTGACGATTGGCATGTGATGGCTAAGTAGAGGGAAAGCCATAGATTTATGTATCCTTGTCTCTCAGATGCACACTGACAGGCGTGCGGACGACGGGAACGTCGGATCGAGAGTAGTCCCAGCGAGCCGCACATGTCTTGTTGGGCGGACCTCATCCCGGGTGCCCACGGAGGCTTGTGGCTTGGCTACCACTGCGATAGGGTGGCTACCGATATTTTGCTATGCTATGGTATGGATACGGCTTAAGAAAAGCCCCCGGAGATGCGATATGATCGGATATCGGTACTGTACTGGGTAAGGTGATACCGGTAGCTAGATGTAGCTTACTTCATACCTGCCATCGTTACACCATTTCCATCACTTGCACTGGACAAGGCCTGAAACAGGAGGATAATTTCAGTTGAGAATCAGAGGCGGTAGGTGGAGAGACTGGCGGAGGCTGCCCAGTTGCCTATCACAGGTCGTGCACACATCAGACCATAGCTACCTTTTGCTACTGATATTTGTAATGGCTGATACCCGTAGCTATGGGTCAAGTTGGCGCAGCGAGAATCCTCTATGATATGCTACTGATACCGATACCGTCCGCGCAGATACCGGTAGCTATGGATACCGACATCTTATAGACGACGCAGTTCGTGGCCGTGGCTTTTCGCCGGTGCCGAGCATGTCCGTGGCAGAGCCCGCCGGTTCGGCACCAGATGAACGGCGGTGTGGGACGGGGACCTCAAGTGTGAACCGAGAGAGATGGGGGACGTACTCGCGAGCTTGAGGCGTCTTGTGAGTACGATGTTGGCACAGATGCCACCTTACCTCGTGGTCGAGAACTGAGTTGGCCATCCGATCGAGGATCCGAACTTGGAGAGAGTAGGCCTGCAGTACCGAGGGATACGCGGTCACTGAACTCGCCCACTACATGGCTGTCCGATCTCGGAGGCCCGACTAATCGCGTGACGTGCGTTCCCAGGGGCCTTGCACTGATTCCGGCGGCGACCTCCGTGTTGCTCTGAACTGAGAGTCGCGGCTTGGGGCCATGGAAAGTTAGTAGGAAAGTGCCACGGTGACAAGAGGGCGGCGGTCCATGCGCGGGAGGCCGGAGATGTCAAACTTTGTGTGGAAGGCGATGGGTGTGCTGGACAACGTGGTCTAGCTCGCAGAGCTGACGCTGTCAACTGCAATCAGGAGTGTTTGTGTGCGCTCGGACTGGGCCAGATGTGCTCTGTGATTGTTTCTCGTCTCTGTAGCCTGCGGCGGGGGAGGCGCCCGCTATGTTGGCGATGGAGAGCAAGCAGTCAACTGGTTGGGAGGCTCGGCGTGGATAGTACGTTGGGCGCAGCCACGGCGGCGGCGAACGAGGCACCGGCGTCGATCGCCTGGTACGTCCGCCGGACGCCCCACATATTTCTAGAGCCAAGCTCCGCGGCGACGTGCTGCACAGAGAGCGCATAGCGGATCGTCACCACAACTTGCGAACGGTGGGCAAGGCAGGCACAGTGCTTGCCACTGAGCAGTGCACCAGACCGCATTCCCGGAAACATGGTATGGACGTGACTCCCACATCCCTGGGCGTGACGAAGAGCGGTAGCGTAATCAAGCATCAAGGGGTCGTGTGGACTAGGCGCTGATGACGTGTGAGTACCGTTCAGCCGGTCAGATCCCGCGGCTTCGGCGAGTGCAGCGGGCAGAGCAACGAGTCCTTGGCTGTGGCGGGGAGCATCTCCGCACGCATCTGTCAGCTGAGGACTGGTGGCAACATTCGCCGCCACGAATCTGGGCCACAAGCAGGTACGCCGCATCACGCTGACGTCGGCCGATCAGAGTTCAATGAAGGACCGGACGCGTTATTGTTGGCGGCAGCCCAGCCCGTAAGATGGGGAGCTGCGGGGCGTGATTGAAGAATGGCAGCGCTCGACGCGGCGCGACGCGACGTGACGCAGTGAGGTGACGTGGGGGGTGGCGTCGAGCGGCGGCCACGCTGGCCGAATGCGGCGTGATGAGACACAGTTGAGACGGTGGTGAGACTCTCCCCTATGAGCATGACCACGGGAAACGTACTGGCCAGGCCCCGTCACGCACGGGTGGAATGACCGGTCACACATTGTTCATGAGCGGATCAACTGCACGGGCACGGCCCGCGCGGACCGCATTCCATGTCACATGAGAGTCGTGGGATCGTGGGACGCCACGGGGCAGTGCGGGGATGTGAGCGACGCTCATG
>JAMALN010001053.1:0-13773 GCA_023630115.1 Cutaneotrichosporon sp. PK4640 | reverse complement strand
TTGAGCGTGATCAGGTTCTCGCGCTGCGCGACCTTCCAGTCCCAGTTCTGGGCGAGGATGGCCGTGCCCGGCGCGTGAACGGACAGCGAGGTGCACCCGTCGCTGTACATCCCGAAGGCGACCTCGGTGCGGACGTTGAGAGCGATGATGGTCGCGAGGGGGAGGTCGGTCGCGTCCGCCAGGCCTAAAGTCAGCACCCAGCTTCGGTTTCGACCCACCCTGCATCTCCTCGACATATTGGGGGTACTTGTCGTCCAGGAAGGGCTTCCACTTCTCCGCGGCGGCCTCAACGCGCGCCCAGTCGAGCTTGGCCATCTTCATGAAGAACTGCTCGTAGAACGCCTTGGTGCCGTACACCTGCTCGCGCGCGGCCGCGCCGTGCTGCTTCCCGAGCTGGGGTCAGCGCGTGCTCTAGGGGTTCGGGACCGTAGAGATAGTCAGGCAGGAACTGGAGTATAGCAGCGGGGCTGAAAACCCATGACTGCCGGCTTTCCATCCACTGCCGACGCCAGTCCGCCGCCCCCGCGCTCCACATGGCGAGCTCACCTCATATGGTGTTCCCGTGGCGTTGACTGTAAGCATGCTGAGTGTAAGATAGACGTGAGAACAGATCCGCGCGACAAGCAGCAAGATAAGTCAGCAGCTGCCCGACTGGCGAGCGCGGCATGGTGGGCAACCGGAGGATGATGGGAGAGTCGGACAAGGCCGAACCTGAACCTCGGCGTACAGGTTCCAGGCTGCAGGCTGGGAGGTTGAGCCTGAACACCGGCCCGGCGCGTCGGCCATACCAACATCGGACACTCGCCTCTGCCGAGGGACCGACGCATACCGAACGTCCATCCTTGCTTCATCTTGCATGGACACGAGGGATGAGAGCATGGCGATGGCGAGGTCGGTGGCGATGAAATGTTGCAGAGGGCTGTGCGTTGGTGACTCGAGCAGGAACGCGGGGGCATGTGCGGAACTGATTTGACTGACACCGCGACTGCGCCGAGTCGTGCCATTCTTTTGTACTCTATCTTTGCGAGTCAAGTGCATGGCGGCGGCTCCGGTTGTCCTGCCGGGAATGCAGACGCGTGAGGCGCGCCGCAGTCCGCCCCGGAATGACTGCTCCCCCACCCACGGCTAAACTCCGCTCTGCAACACGTTCAGCGGCAGCTTGGACAGGTCCCTCGAAGGCACGCGCAGAGAGTCTTATCGCGGCGAGGAGGTGCGAGGTGTGTTTGCATGCATTGATGTGAATGGAAGAGAGAGCCAGAGAGGCGCGAATGGCAGAGTGGTTTGTGGGAACATTGTGGAATAGCGGGATCAAATCGGGATAGTGACATCATTAGGATTTCCGAGGATTGACTCGAGTCGGTCAAGTCACCCGGTGGATCGGTGGAGGTAAGCCACGCAGCCCACAACAGTCACCACTCACTCGCTTGACATCACCATTCTCACTCTCCTCGACATCAACCACTCCCCACTCCCCACTCACTCCCCAAAAGTCTGCGCGCGCATTCCAACATGAGGAACAAGATCCCCGCTCTCATCCCCCTCCCCGGAGTCTACGTCCCCCTCCTTTCCTGGACGCAGGACGGTTCGGACGCGCTCGATCTCGACGCGTACTGCAAGATGATCGACCGGTATGCAACCCACCCTCACCTTCCCTGCTGACTTCAGCGTGGTCGCGCATGGCGTACAGGGCATCCTCGTACACGCAGCCCGCGGCGATCCCACCGCCCGCCCCGTCCCCGAGTACAAGGCAATCATCAAGGCGGCCAAAGACACCATTTGCGCCTCCGCCAAACCAGGTCCCATCTCACGCACCTCATTCCCCACCCTCGTCGTTGGCGTCAGTGCGCCCGACCTCTTCCACACAATCGAGCGCTGCGCGTACGCGCACCAGCTGGGTGCCGACTACGTGCTCGTGCATGCGCCGGTCCACGCGGAGGATGATCATGACATCGAGTCGTACTTTACCAGGGTGAGTCGGAAGGAAGGCGAGAGGGGGGATGTTCCCACTTCGCTTCCCACAGCGCTTCTCATCACACTCGCCCTTTGTGCACGCTGACATCAGGTGGCGAACTGGGCAAAGGTCCCCGTCATCCTCTACGAGACCGCGGGCACGCCCGCCATCTCCACCACCTTACTCCACAAGCTTGCCGCGCACGCCAACATCGTCGGCCTCGTGTCGTGGCGCCCCAGCTCGGGTGGCAAGCACATCGCGGGCTTCGCGACATTCCAGTGCACCTCGTCCCTCCGCATGGTCCTCGGCGCGAGCACGGGCATCATCGCGCCCCTCGCCAACATCTACCCCGATGCGGTGGTGCGCGCGTGGGCCAGCTGGGCCAGCGGCAACAATTTGGCCGCCCGCCGCTTCGCTCGCCAGATGGAGGACGCCGGCGCACTCGAGGCCGCCGAGGACGTGGAAGGGATCGCGATCCGCGCCTGCGGTCGCCGTTGCCCCCAGTGCCCGTTCTGGCCCTGCGAGGAAGCTGGCAGCTGGTGGGAGATCCAAAACACCGCTTATTATGACCTGTGAGTTGGCGCACCGGGCTGTGGCTGATGACAGCACGCCGACTCCGTCGTGCGTTAATCTGGCCGATTTGGCCACCAACCCTGCCGCCGCGTCCGTCGCGACCGCTGGCACTGAGCTTACCGCCGAGTAAGCACGAGCAGCCACCAAATGCACCAAAACCGCCACGCCGAGCACTGCGTGCGCGCGAGAGAAGAGAACCCGTCCACAACAGGCCCCACTGTAGCCCCTACTATGTGTATAACAGTAGCATTCGCCCAAAGAGTCCGTAGCAGACAACGAAATGAAGGTTGTATTCCGTGCACCGCCTGCGCCACCAAGGCGTTGTTCCCATAGGACCGAGATGACCGCTTTCGGCAACAACATCGACCGCGCAGCGTATGGGGTCGCCCGTTCTCCTATGATGGCCTGCACACCATCCCTATACATTTGGCCGCCCGATTAAGGAGTTCGACACCGCACACGCCACAATCCACTTCGAGAATCAAGACTAGCTGGAAGCCGTACTAATCTTGAAGCTCTGATATGGTGGGCAGACCATGCCTCTACGGTGCGAGCTGACGCCCAGATTTTGAAACAGTCATTCAACGGGCCAACGAGTAAGGTCCAGAACCCCCCGTCCGGTCCCCAGTCAGACTAGCCGAAGGAGTAGTACATAGTGTGTGTGGGAGGCGTTGACTCCACCAATTGTAGACTCCATCGCCTTATAAGACCCCAGTGTACTTGGAGCTGCTGGTTCAACGATGTTGTGTCCACCGCGTCCGGTCTCGAATGTCTTGTGGCGCACTAACACCACCGTGTCAGCAACGAACATACTAGAGGGCAGCGCTCGACAATCACCTTATCCAGCATCCATCCTCATGTCGAGCAACTCAGAGACCGACCTGCCCCCAATCCCCTTGAAGTTCGATACATGGTACGAGGCTCACCGCCCCTCCTTCGTCGGTAGGCGGTCCCACCCCCTCGCGTTCGCCCCCTGGTGGCCCGAGTTTCCGAACTGGCCCGGCCCTCACGATTTTGCCATCGCCCGTCCCCCCAAGAGCACCCCCCTTCAGCGGGTGACCAGGTACCAGCACAAGGTCGACGGACATCTACTGGCGGTGGTCGACATCCCATGGTCGCGCATGGGCAAAGAAAGGCCCAGTTTTTTCACTGCTTTCATATGGCACGATGGAGAGTCGCAGCGCGTCACCACGCGTTCGGACCTGGTGGAGGCGTGGAAGCGCCTCTTGGCCGCCCATGACCTTGTCTACTGCGCCAGAGAGGACGTGCTGAAAGTTCTGGCGGAAGTGCCGATGTACCGCCCTCCAAAGCAGAGAGAGGACTTGTATGCCGCTAGTAGGACGCTCTTGGAGGAGCTCGACCCAGTTCTCCTAGCCGTCGAGAAAGCAGCTGGTGAGTCGTACGTGAATCCGCTGACTTTAGTGCTGATGGGCTTCGACCTCTTCCTCCTCGACCGGATGGAGGTGACCCGCGTCCTACCTGGGGCGTGGAAGGCACCAGGTGTCGTCTACCCAAAGACCTTTGACCCGGTCTTTGAGAACTGCGAACCCTACGTCCACGGCGGCCGCTACAGTGTGAGCGACTATCTCTTCCGCTGCGCCTCCAATCTCCTCGCTTCGGCTCCGGTCGTCGAGCACCCGTGGGTCAAGGCGGTTGTGGACGCTGCGGCGGCGTTGGTGGACACCTACTTTCCCACAATGGGGAGTCTGTGGCTGAAGCAGCGCACCACAGTCCGAACGAAGCGCTCGGCGGGGGAGGGTAAGGAGTGGTATTTGTCAGTCTTTCTCACTCCGAGACAGGACATGGACCTCTGGACGCCCGGATGGCGGTGTCCAGTGATGGCGCGGATCCCTGACCCCGACGGAGCTGAGGCGTCCGAGGTGTGGGTGTCGATGAGGCCGGACACTACCGATTCCACCAAGTTGATTATTCATCCGGGTGCAGTCGAGACGCTGCGGGTGATCAACCGAAGGCAGAAGGGCAAGGAGCGCCCTTCCTCGTATGTGCATGTTAGCCGGACCGAGAAGAGCATAAGTGCCGCGGCGGAGATGGGCGGGGTGAGAGAAATGAGGCGATGGTCCTCCGTAATCCAACCTGAAACGCGCAGATGACAACTCGTACAGTACAGTACATACCATACGTGTATATTCTGCGAAAAAGCAGCTATTCCCTCGGTTACCACCTTCAGTCCGAAATCGACTGTGAGCAACTGCAGATGCTCACAGTCGTAGCCGAGTTCCTCCCTCACGCTTCCAAGGACAAGCCTACCGTCTCATATACTCTTCTGCGTATTCTACACAGAAGGTGTACCCTGTGCGTTGCCAGGGATAGCCACTATCTCTCCCACGCTGTTGATCGACCTCAGGTGATGACGGAGATGTACGTCAATGTGGATAAGTGGGAGGTCGTCGACTGAATGAAAAAAAAAAACAGAGTGGCGCGCGGACGCGCGTGGCCCACTAGCAGGTTGCACCGCTTCAACCGTTCAGCGGCAACTATAGAAGATGGCTGCACTCGACACTTGGTTCCAACACCTGTGGCGCGACCGGGCAACGCACGTCTCGACTCCAGACCCCACGGACCCCGAAAAGGCAGTCATTCACCCACGCGCACTCGAGACGCTGCGGTATCTGAAGCGGAAGGAGGGAAAGGCCAGCGACGAGATGACCGCTGATGACATGGCCACCGATGAGTTGGTCACCGATGAGATGGTCACCGACCAAAAGACTGCCGAAGGCCTCGTCCAGGGCGGCGAACTCATCGAGATCGACTAGCTCAAAGGGGCCGAGGCGACGATAAACGAGAAACTCGGCGGGGATGACGCGGGGAGTGGTCTGGGGATGCGTGAAGTAAGGACCTGTTGTAGAGTGCATGCCGTGTTCTCCACAAGATCTGGTCACCTCAGTGCATGCAGTGAATGTCAGTTGAATGTACAACAGTAGCCACGACATTGTCCGCTACACGCCGCCCTCGGGGACCACCTTCGGTAGCCTCACGGGGAGGAGCATAGCAAATCCGAGGAGCGCGACGGCACCGTTCGCGGCGAACACCAGGGTCGGCAGCCCCGCATCGCTGAGAAGGGAGAAAGTGTATCCAAACAGCCCGATGGTCGTGACCTGTGCGAGCTTCTCGACGAGCGCAATGGCGCTGAGCGCGTCTGCCCTCTCGTCGGGAGGTACGAACTCGAGGGTGACGCCCTTGCTCGCTGGCCCCGTCCCACTCGCAAAGGGCAGGATGCCGGCGGCCGCGTACATGTGCCATGGCGCGGATGCGAGAGTCACGGCGCTGGTGAGGATGCCGTCGAGCAGGATCGAGTAGCGCAAGAAGAGGAGGTCGAAGAGTGAGCCGTGCCGCTCGCCAACTGGTGCGGGGGCGATGTCGACGATGGGCTCGCCCGCGGCGTCGGGGATCTCGGCGCCATCCGCGTCGAACGGGTGCTCGGGGGCCGGGGCCAGTACACGGATGTATGATGCTGCCGGCGTAGTCGACGAGTTGCGCCGGGAGGAGGTGGACGAGCGCCGGCGCGGGATGTTGGGGATGGGCGGGGAGGGGATGGTGGGGCGGCGGGGGCGGCCGCCCGGGCTTTGAGAGGAGTTGCGGGACGACGGCTTGGGCGGCGAGGGGGTGAGGCTTGGTGAGGTGGCGGGGGATGCCTCTGGCGGCGAGAGGGGGACTTTGGGCGGTCGGGGCAAGGTGGGGACCGGGAAGAGCCAGCGCCGTCCCGCGGCAATGATGGGCGGGAAGCACTGGGTGAGGAAGAAGCCGCGGACGAGGAGGTTCAGGCTGAGCATGTAGCCGCTCGTGTCGGGGGTGAAGCCGAAGACGTTGGTCGCGACGAGCTGGAGCATCATGGGCACGTATCCCGTCGCGAGGACGGAGAAAAACGTGCCGAGTCCGAGGAGGGTGAGGTTCCAGTCGCGGCCGCCTGTCGCTCTGGGGCGGGGGACGAACACTTTGAGCGGGGCGAGGAAGCTCTTGCGCTCCTCCTGCTTGGCCTCGGGCGTAAAGTGCGGGAGGAAGAAGATGCCGAACACGGTCGAGAAGACGAGGAGGCAGAACGCGCCCTGGAACGGCGCGAGGTATCCCCACACGCGCTCGGAAACGCCACCGGCCGTGTATCCGATGCCCGAGCCGAACATGAAGACGCCGCCGAGGATGCCGAAGTTGGCGGTGCGCGCCTCGTCGGGAGAGAGCATGGCCACGAAGGCATTGGCGCAGAGCTGGAACCCGCCAGCCGAGCCGAGGGTGTTGAACAGCTGTGTGGTCGTGATGATTATCATGCCTGTGCGCCCGCCCACGGTCTGGGCGTAGATCTGCGTGAGGTTACGCAGGGCGGCCCAGAAGGTCTGCTGGAACATGGCGGCCTTGACGCCGAAGCGGGAGATGAACCACGCCGAGGTGAAGAGGTTGATGACCGCTGCGGGTTAGCCGAGGTTTGCCGACGAGCGTCTGCCCTCGTCCTCCATCCCCCTCGCTCGGTCCCTCGTCTGCTCGCCCCCTTGCTCGCCGCGCTCGGCGTGACGCCTCGTTTACTTCCTCGGTTGCTTGAGCCCTTCACACATCCCCGGTGTGGGCTTCCAACGCCCTTTCCGCCGATCGCCTCCCCGACCTCGCCACGTACCCCCTCGACGCCCCCTGGCCTCCCTTGGTAGACTCACTACATCCAGTCGTGATCGAGCTCATGAGGGCGACGCTGCGCGCCGTAGCGCTCTCAATTGCGTGGATCGCACACCGATCCCCCAACCCATCCCACTCGTGCGTCTTGTAGTATTCGTCACAAGTCATGGTGCGGAACGAGTAGATGAGAGCCGTCTGCGTAAAGCTAAACGTCATCCCCACCACGAACGAGGTGAAGTAGACGCGATACAGGGGCGGGAAGCACGAGCGCCTGACGCGCGGCGCCAGCAGCGGCGTGCGCTCGTGTGGTGGGGTCATCTGTCGTCAGCATGAAGTACGGAGGAGAGGTAGGAGGGTGGCAAGGAGCGGAATGGCATCCGGGCCGGCGGAATGGGATGCCGGTCGATCTCCCGGCCGCCATCACCATCCATCCAGCGATGGCGCACGGCGCACTCACTGTAGCAATGTCAGTTTGGCAGAAGTCGGGGAGTGGGTGATGCTGACTGTCCGCATTTAGATGTTGCCATTTGGATGACAGACATTGGAGGTTGGAGGTGACGGCCTCGTCCGACCAGGGGCTCGTCCGCGGGGCGGACATGACCGCAGCCCCACCCCCCCCAACTGAGGGCTAGATCCGCGCCTCGCCGAGCCTGGCCTGCTGGTGATCGAATTGACACGGACCACCTCGTGACTTGAGACTGAATATCCCACTGCGCCCGCAACGGTACAACGTCGTGAGACTTGCGGACAGTGATGTCGAGGAGTGTGTGTGTGATCGCCGCGATCGCTGCGACAGATCGCCATGGCGATAACTTTGATAGTCACGATGTCTCGTGATCTCGCATCTGCCTCGGCAGGTTCACCGGCCCCGGGGAGCTATTCTCAGCGATGCGGGTGAACCATGCGCACGACCGCGAATGTCCTTGCCTTGCCCACCAGCGCGCGTGCATTACGATCATTGATAGTGTTTGGAGTGCATCACGCGCGCATCACGATGTGCAGCAAGACACGTCCGACGCGTCTTGCATGGTTCCGCCGGCTTGTGGAGAGTTGTGCAGTGCAGTGTGTGGTAGTGGTGCGTGATCGCCTCGTTTGGTGCCGTTTTGCCACTGACTGTTTCACAAACGCGGCGTCTTTGCTTGGCCGAACTGTCGTGTCTGTGGCTGGTCGTCTTGGCGCCATCAGCAGTGAGCTGCGGTGCAGCGGCCCCTTGGCTCTCGCTGAGCAGTGAGGGGAGCGGAGACCTCTGGGGCCGCTCATGAGACGACATGCCTCTGTCCTGCCTGCCGGCTCCGGCAAGCTACCAGCCTCCAAAGGCCGCGCCATCAACCGACAAGCGGGTTTGTGCTGCGGCAGAGTAACCGCCAAGCCTTACCGTACTCGGCACGGAAGGCAGTGTGGGACAGCGTGGACATCACCCTCAAATGCGGGCGCTTGTGACCTGAAAAGTGCGGACTGACACTAGTGCCCTCCCACCCCTGTACGAGAAGGATCGGCACGGCGTCCGTCGATCGTCCGCCACCTGAGCCGCTTACCTGCCGAATTCGACATCGGCGTGCAGCTCGGAGTTGCCACTGGACGTTGTACAAGAAGCACGCCAGGATGAGGGCCAGGGTGGCGGGCCCGCGGGAAGGGCGGATGCTGAGCCTTCCGTCTTGCGTCCGGCGTCCCGAGGGTTCTGCAGCGCTCTGGAAGCGTGTACACGAGGGGGTCGTGCTGCGTCTACCAATTGCTGCCCGCGGCCACTGGAATGCATACTATGGCCTCGTAATGAAAGCGCTGCTCTCCGGAAAGTACGGAGTGGACGAAGAGGGCCGAGGCACGAAATACCAGGAAGAACGTGGGGTGCGGGAGTGGATGACGATACCCCCCACCACTCGCCCTGAGGTCAAGACGCGTCCAGCTCAACAAGCTGCTTCTTCCCCTCTTCCCTCACCACCTCTGAACGTGCCCCTCGCGTTCCCTCACATTCAACCCCTGCTGGCGTCCAGGTGCCAAGTGCAGGAATCACCTGTCCTGGCATGGGGTGGCACCAGGCTGACGTGAGCGCGTTATTGAAAGTCACGGCTCCATGCATACCCAGGCACGAGAGCAGACACCGGCTCGCCGTTTTGCGCGTGGGACGGGCCAGTCCGCCGAGGCCTGGGTAGATGACTTACGACACGGGAACGCGTGAAACGAAACGCGAAGACTTCGCTCTCCCTTCCTCTCCGCACCACGCCTGCTATCCTCGATGATCTGCACCCTCGAGAACCCGCTGGAGCGCTTCTGATAGGCAGCTGATGCCGTCCTAGACATGATAGGAGTAGTTGCATTCTCCACCTCGACTTCTGCGTCTTCTTCTTCACAAACCCATCGCCAGTATTGTTGGCACTTCCAAAGGTTGGTGGGCTTACACTCCGCGACGAACGCGTTCGAAGCCGGCCTCCGATCATTCGCTGCGCGCGACCACGACGAACGGGCGTCTGACGCTACCCCTTCCCACCCCCTCCCCTCCCATCTCACCCGCCTCCATGCTGGCACTGTGGTTCAGCGCCCTCGCAGTGCTGGCGCCATACGCCCTCGCCGACCCCAGCCTCCTCTACGAACTCAACACTCTTTCACCCTACATCAAGTTCACGGATGGCGCTGAACCATGGAGGGTCTACAGACGAGCATCTGGGCATTACATGACCGTTCCCGAGGTGCCGGTTGAGCAGGACACCTGGTTTGGCCAGATCCAGCAGTGGTGGTGGAAGGCGAACACGACCGGAGCGAGCTTCAGCGTCAACACGACTGGATCGGCCCTTTATGTCCGCGGGTATCTCAACACTACCCTCAGCCACGAACGGGTGCTTTCAAGCGACGTGATCTCCCTTTCCATCAACGGGGCGCCCGTGGCTATGAACTCAACCACTGCGGACGGCTACAAGCCGCTCGTCTACATCCGTGACGTCAACTGGCTGGAAATCCCCTCCCAGCCCGGCGCACATGAGTACACGGTCACCCTTGGGCCCGCGTGGGAGGGCGAAATCGCCGTGGGATTCATGCACTCCCGTATCCACCAGCCAGCCTTGGAGTAAGCCGCTGATGCACAGCGTCGCTAACAACAGCTTGAACCTGGAGGAGTTCCCAAGCAACACTGGCGAGCGGTACCAATCGCATGCGTACCACACTATGAACCGTACCACTTGGCTCTGGGAGGGCGAGTGGGAGAAGGTCAACAAGAACATGTTGATGGGGAGTGAGTTCTCTCTATCCCGGAGGATGTGCGACTAATGACAGTGGACGGCCTGAGGCGCGATATCTCGTTCGCACACGGCAAGAAGGGAGCCAAAGTCATCGGCCGGCTCCCTGACAACACCACAATCGTCACCCTTTACAGCCAGCTGAACAAGGACACTGGATTTGTGGTGACGCTGGACCCACCACCTGTCCGGACTCCGAGTCGATTAACGCCATTCATGTCGGTGACCGATAGCACGCTAGGACCTGCAGCCACCCTCAGCTACATTGCCGAGCTCGATCCCGCAGTCCAGTACACATTAAGCGTCGAGGCCCTCACCGACGAGGGCTGCTTCCTCGACCAGGCGATTGCGTACCCGTATGACATGACTCGGTGCGTGTGACTTTCGAATCCCTGTACTGATGCCAGTGTGAACGACCCCGAGTGGTGGCCGGCCTATTACGTCGACCCGAACCCGTCCTGGGGTAACAGCAAGGCTGGTCAAGACGGTTCGACGACCAACTCGGCCTCTCCTGGCGCTTCTGGCACCGCGGGCGATGCCAACGCCGCCGCCGACACCGGGGCCGCGGGTGGTGCCTCGCAGGACAAAGCAAGCGATTCCACGGAGAAGAAGGGCCCGAGCACCGGCGTGATTGCTGGGGCCATCGTGAGTGCTCCTAATTGAGGAGTTCTAACCTTCAGGTCGCCGCGCTCGCTGGTGTCGCCATTCTTGCTGGCTTCCTGACCTTCTGCCTCCTCCGGCGCAAGCGACAGCATGAGGACCAGGGCAAAGGGTGAGTCGTCCTACAGGCCGATCTGACGTTGCAGGAACGGGGACATCGATTTGGAAGACAAGCACGAGCTCGTGTCCTACGACCCCCACAACAGCACCGGCTTCTCCAGCAGCTACCCTGACCTGGGTCCTAGTGAGTTTCGCCAGCCGCTCTCGCTGACAGCAGCGCCCGAGTCCACGGTACCCACACCGTTCCTCATGTCTCTCCCGTCGAGCTCGAGTCAGCGTGGCCTCATGGAGAATGATTTCACCAAGGACCCCCGCGGCTCGTTTGGCGGCAGCTCGCGTGGCCAGCACACCCCATACGACGGTACCCCCTCGGGGACACTCATGTCGACTGGCGATTACTTCGGAAACCGCCTCCCCGATGATGGTACGCTGCTCGCTGCGGTCCGCGAGGCGCTCTCGCAGCAGCTGGCGGCCCAGCGCACGACGCAGGCCTCGTCCAACGGGTCAGCAACCTTTGACGAAGCGACAATTGTCATGGCCGTGCGGCAGGCACTGGCGGAGTCCGGGTCGAACGCCGGACACTCGCCGACCTCGGAGCACTCCCCTTTCGCTGGGCCAGAGGAGTCGACCATGATCGCGGCTCTCAAGAGCGGGAACAACAGCTCTGCGGCTTCACCTACGTCCTCGCGCCCATCCCCGACCTCTCCGATGGCCCTGATGGGCGACGATGCGCTGGCCGCCGCGGCCGCGCGGAATCGCTCCGCAACGGGAACCATGGCGCAGACCATGCACACCGAGGAGAAGGCGCTGCTCATGGCCATCAAGGAGGTCGTCGCGCAGGCGAACGGCGGCGTGCGCCCCCCGCCCCGCGCGGTGAGACGGGGGCCCCTCCGCGTGCGGCACGACGAGGACGGCGGGGCGATCGCGATGGCGTCGGTGCCTGCGGCGCCTGAGGAGGAGGTGCTGCCGCCCATGTACAACCCGCAGTGGGAGAACCAGCGGCGCGAAAGGCAGGACTCGGTTGACGGCGCTCAATAATCTCAGTTAGATCACACAACCTGCATGTAAACGGACCATGAATTGGGTAAATGTAACTCTGGGTTGTGGGCACATTGGATTCTTCCATGCATCTCGCGCTACAACACCGACGACTGAACGGCTGACAACTACTCTGAACGCGTCCACGCCCCAACTTCACCTCTCAGCCCCTCTGGGTGAGCGGGTTGGCGTTGGCCTTCTCGGGAAGCGGCTGGTCGGCGCCGACAAAGTGGTTGTAGATCATGCGCTTCAGGTGGTCAAAGTACGTGAACGGCTCGACGGCCTTCTCGCCGGCGGGCACGAGGCCCTGGAGAGGCGTGACGAGGAAGTCGCGCGGCGGCTCAAAGAAGAAGGGCATCGAGACGCGGTACCGCGACCCCTTGTGGATGACGCGGTGGTACGTGCTCTTGTACGTGTGGCTAGTGAGCGTGTCGACAATGTCGCCGATGTTGACGACAAACGCGCCGGGGATGACGTCGGCCGCGATCCAGCTCCCGTCCTTGGCCTCGACCTGGAGGGCGCCGGGCGTGTCGTCGGCGAGAAGGAACGTGAGGCAGCCGTAGTCGGTGTGCGCGCCGCACGAGATGCCCTTCTCGGGGTCAAAGTCGTCCGGGAGGGGCGGGTACCCGATGACCCGGAGGACCCAGTAGTTGTCGTCCTGGAGGGCCTCGAAGACCTCGGGGTGGCCGAGGGCGTCGCACATGGCGCGCATGAAGGCGTGGCCCACGCGCGTCATCTTGGCGGTGTACTCGAGCATGGCGGCCTTGAAGCCCGGGAGGTCGTCGTCGCTCGGCCAGAGCTGCGAGCCGTTCAGGCGCTCCGAGGTGGGGTGCGCGGGCTCGGGGTAGATGTCCAGCGCTTCCTGCTGGTCTCGCTTAGCATACGTCACATTCTCCCCGATCTTCTGGTAGCCACGAACGCCGTCCTGGCTCTTGAAGATGTGGATCGAGTTCTTCTTGTCCTCGGGCAGCTCGAAGAAGTCGTGGCCCCGCTTGAGGAGCGAGTCGAGGTACGCCGGCTCGAGGCCGTGGCCGGTGACATAGAAGAAGCCTGGGGTTAGCGGTGACCCATGGGGTACGCGCCGGGCCGGGGATCCCGACCGCGGAATGCGACGTATGCTCGCTTAGTCGTCCAGCAACAACTCACTTCCCCTGCATACCCGCCCGCCCTCAGACAAAACTCACCAAACTCCCTACACGCGCTGTCGAGGGCGTCGCGCGCCTTGCGCCGGTCCTCGTTGGTCGCCGACTCGTCGAGGTACGGCCCAATGTCGACGATTGGCAGGCGTTCCGTGCTCATCGTGCCCACGGCCGAACGGTCAGGTTTGCTCTCAATGGTCATGCTGCTTGGTGTTCTCTGCGTGGTTGTGGTGTACGATAGCTCTGTCTCACCCCGTTGGGGCGCCGGACTATGTACCACACTCGTATCGCTGTCGGCGGCGCGCGGCGCTTATTCCCACCTTGCTGGCGCTTGTCGGCGCGTAACGGGAAGCGAGAGATACGCGGGCGCTAACGGCCCTGAGCAGCTGACAGCTGCGGTTCTGCTCTGGTCCCAATCTGCTTTTCCGCTTCTGCCCACTTCCCTGCCGGACCATGTGCTCACTGCCGCGGACCATTGTCGTACCGCGGCAGCGTATCGCTGCACAAT